>SCDS01000058.1:109966-173688 GCA_004149465.1 Drosophila nigromelanica
AGCCTGCAAAATTCTCTGGCTACAACTACAAATGCACCCCGTTGTGTGTGTGTGTGTGTGCCTATATAAAAGGCAGAGTATATAATCACTATGTTTTAGGGGGGTAGCTGGCTGTAAGTTGGGTTAGGAGGCTGGCAGTGGGTGGGTGGTGGTTGGTTGGGTGGGTTAACTGTAAGCTGCGTCTTTTTGGGGCACAATTGTTGCATGCGCGTTTTTCTCTCTTTTGAATGCTAAACGGTATATTTAAGGCAACCGTTATTTTGTGGATTATTAGATGATTGAGCACGAGTACTTGGAGCACTTGAAATCCCAATCAGCGCTGATGATGACTCATCCAAAAGCGACCACTTGACAGACCGCTAACTGAAACCCCCCCTAGACTCCTTTTAACTGGCGCTGGACTGCCCCAGCACAATGATGCTTCATGTACAACAACAACAAGAACAACAACAAAAACGTACACAAAGGATGTTCATTTCAAAGTGTCAGTGGTTGCGGCCAGGACCCAAAAGTGTGCGCGAAAGAGACGCCGCTACGGAATAGAAGTCATTGTGTGTGTGTGGGTGTGTGCACAACCAATATGCGCAGGTCCAGAGCCTGTGTATAAAGGAGGAAGGACAAACACAAAAAAAAACAGCACAAAAAACAAGCCCAAAGCAGAGTAGTATTTTACAATTCGAACTGTTCCATGTACAAAGCACACACACATACACACGCACAACGGGTGAGGGTTGCATTTGCCCCCCTCCTCCTACAATTATGCTTTACTGTGTTTTTTTTCTGGAACCACCCTCTATTAAGCCACCTTTGAGGCCAGCGCTTTTCAACAAAATTCAAACAAACATGAAAATTTATTTCCAATAAGTTTTTCAAAAACAAAGAGCCACAGGCAGGGGCTAAGGGGAGGGGGAGAGAGAGACACAGAGAGAAGGGACTGCTGTTTGCAGTTTGCAGTCGGCGCCGTTTGTTTCTAATGAGGTTAAAGGCAAATTGCCGCCGACCACCATTGCTCTGAATGTTGAATGTTGAATGTTGAGTCTGATTCGAGTCTAGACTGCAAAAACTAAAGCGGGGGAATAGCACAACTCGTACATGCAGCACCGCCAATTGACCTTCGTCTGATGCTTGTTTTACCAAAGTCAATTGCGCAAAACTTTACTTTCACTCAATTAAAAGCAAATGCAGTTCTTTATATAACATAAAAACAAATGCAAATATAGTAAAATTTAAAAATAGAATTAAATTTTAATATCTATTTATATTCTCTTTTTTATTTAGTGCACAAGCCACATTAAACAATTAAATTATTATAGGCTTTCTTTGGGAATTTTTTTTTTATATTTTTACGCTTTTAATATTGCATTGCTTATTTTTAGTTAGGTCAATCGAATCACTTAATCATACAGCTATTATAGGAACTAACTGCCAAAAACCGAATATTAGATTTAAAAAACGTATGTTTATAATAACAAAAGAGTTCACATTCAATCTTCATTATTCCGCACAGCATATTATTTTAAATTTTTGGATCCTATCCATTCAAACACATAACCGCTTGAAATGGAGAAATTGCCTATAACGTAAAATAATCTTCTTTTTAGTCCCAACTTGTATTTATTTATTTATTTATTTAAGAGACCGATCATATGGTTGAAGACTTATGATAGGTGTGTAGACTAGCAATGGCTGCCATGGCCTTCAGCTAGATATATGTATTACAAAATAATGTGGGGCTTATTATTTAAGTTATAGTAGAGATAATTTACAATTTTTGTGTTTGGGTGTTTGTGTTATTAAGTTAGTTAGATGGTGTTATAAAGTTGTTTTTTTTTAAAGGAATTTCGGAATTTTGGGTATGTTTGCTTCAGAGGGGTTTGCTAGCATATCTAGTGGATTAATGTGTTCAAAAATTTGTTGTTTAGTGTTCGCAAATGTGGGACAGTTAAATATGTGGTTTATATTGGAAGATGAATTGCGGTTAAAACAATGTTGGTGTGTTAGTCTTGTATGTCCTAGTGTAAGGCGGACAAATTTAATTTGGTCTGATCGAGTAACGTTATTTTGTGATGTTATATGTAGGTAGTCGTGTATATGTACTAGGTTACTGTTAAGATTTCGGTACCGTATATTGCATTGTGAAATATTGTTTTTTAGTTGCGTATTAAGTTTGTGTTTAAGTTATCTGTTTATGTCATTGGTGTTGTAGTTCGGTGTGTGGATAAGTGGCATGTGTGTTGAAGCTTTAGCCATATATATTCGTTGCCAGTAATGGCAATATGTCCGGGGATCCAAAATAGTTTGCCTCTACGTGAGAGAGTAGTTAATATTGATCTTAGTAGGGAGGCGTAGTAGCTATTGTTATTTGGATTGGATATGGAATCTAGAGCGGACATGGAGTCGGAGCATAATATTGATCAGTTTTATTGCTTCTAAAATTGCTATTTTTTCCGCAGATAATACTGAGGAGTAGTGGGGTAGATTACCATATTTCAGTGTGTGTGTTTCTGTGGTTATGGCATAGCCAGTTATGCTATTTTGTTGTGAGCCATCAGTGTAAATGAATGTATGATTGTTGTATTCGTTTTTAATCCTAGCGAAGTGTTGTCTATATATACATGGTGTGGTGGTGTGGTCTTTTTGTTATGTATTCTGAGTGAGGTGTCTATTATGTCTTGAGGTAGGAGCCAGGGTGGTTGTAGGTGTGCTATTTTGTAGAGTAGGTAAGGTTGGAGGTTGTTCGATTTTAATGTTAAGATTGATCGTTCTAATGATGAGATGGTTGTTCTATTGGATGTCATTCTGCGTTGTTCAATTATATTTGCAATAGGGGTGTCTGCACAAATTATTATACAATTCCCGTGTAAACTTTTAGTCAGAAGTTCAAAAATCAAATTCAAAATCAAACGTAGAAAAATCGGAAATTGCGTTCTTGGAAAAACTTTTTTACGTGGCTTTACTTTTATACAAATATGTTCTCTATTTGCTATATAAGAGTATTAAATCGGCAGGACGACATTTTTTTCAGTTATGTTAATATGATCTATGTTATAAAATAATAACATATTAAAATTTATTATTTGGTTGTATGTCCGTCCTGCTGACCGTATGAACGCAATTTTTCACCGCTTTTAAAGCTAGAGACTTGAAATGTTATATATATATACCTTCCTGTGTACCAGCAGATAAAGTGTTAAGGATTTTGGGATACGCTCACTGGGGGCGTGGCAAGCCGATAACACTTAAAATCGCAAATCGATGAGGTCAACAAATTTAAAGCTAGAGTATCTAGGTATCTAGATAGCTGATGACCTCCCAAAAGTTTATCACCTTGGTATCCCGGTCAAGCCCACTACAACGTCCCCCAGCGCCCCCAAACATCACAATAACAATAAAAGTTAAGACTGTGAACGAGTATAATGCAGTCGGTAATGCCCGACTACAACGTTCTTACTAATTCAGTTTCTATAAGAATGTAAGACACGCACTTAATTATATAAGATGCTATCTCGTTAATTCGGACACCCGCTAATTCAAACATCCCGAAAATTTGGACAATAAAATATTTTCATGATATACTCTGTAATCCGGGCACCTTGTATTTTTCTGACATCTAAATTCTGCACACCTTAATTTCTATATGTAATAAACGGAGAAATGTAGAGAAGTAGCAAGGACACGCGTCCCAACTACAGTAAGTAATATATTTTGTAATACTTTTCAAAGCAATGGGTAATTATTTGTGTATTATGCTGTGGATACTCCTGGATACTTCCGAGATTGTATAACCGAATCCAATATGTTTATCTCTTAACGAATAAATGAACTGAAGACATTACTAGTAAATGCACTTTACCGTTTTGAGTGGTTTTTAAATAAATTTAGTATAAATATCAAAAACTACATCCATAGCGTGGAATTCGAGCGTCAATGAATAAAGGCTGAATAATTTAATTTATTTACCTTATATGAATTGTTAAAAAAAATACAGAATCAGGTTGGCTATCTTTCTTATTCCTAGAACTTCTTTGTTTTTGTGGATTCTCATATAAAATATTGAAATTGAAATAATTACTTACATGTGTAATTTGCATTAAGTTTGCGTGGATACTGAGGAGATCTTGGGATTCTAAAAACTGCAGTTTCTAAAAGCAAAAAAAGCAAAAAAATTAATGTTTTTAAATTTGATTCGTAAACCAATTTTAATAAGCTACGGATATATGAACTTAATGCGTTAACCATTTTAAGTAATGCGTGTAGATTAATTTAGATATTTCGATTGACTAATAATATTTAAATCATTTTTGAATAGCTTCTTGATAAATGAATTTTAAAATTCTTATTTTATGCAGCGGCATCAGGAACTACATTATTTTCAACTCGGAATTAAGGCTTAAGTATTTACAAATGTATAAGAATTGAAGAAACCAATAAAAATTTCACTGAAGTGCGTTTTTTCTTCACTGCACACCAAATTGAATAACCCTTGAAAATGTGGTTTGATTCGAGACAGCATTCTATTTTCCGAAGGGTGAAATTACAAATATTTTTCGCACGAGTTCATGTGGGTAACGCGCAAATGAAATCATTGAAAATATTTTATTGAATTTTTGGAAAGCTGAAATGTGTTGAAATTGAAATACCAACAATAAAAATATTATGTAGTAAGAATATGAAATTGTATTGCTTTAACCGAACACAGACAAAAACGGAATTATAATGCTGAACCGAAAACATAAACAAATAAATTGTTGAAAAAATGTAAATTCTGCTAATGGACTTACAAAGAAACCAAAGATATTGCTTGATAAAAGTGCTTAACTTCTTAAAAAGACTAATTCCTATAGTCCTATATCCTAGTTTTTAGAATAAACAAAAAATATCTTCGTTGAGAATTGCGCATATTATACGTATATTTCAATTCTAGTCTTGTTAACTAATCAGTAACTAAAAGTATTGCGATATATTCAAATATTATGATTGTGTTTTTGTGTTTCATCAATCTGAGCAGCCGAATTTAAATAATTCATGTCCATCCGTCCGTCTGCTCTATGCAAACTAGTCTATTAATTTAGCAACTAACGCGATATACACTATAATATATCTGTTATATGAGATATCGTTCGCATACTAAATAAGTATGAAAACTGTGTTGTGCAAACAAATATAATAATATAATTTATATTGTAAATTTTTGTTATCTTTGGCAAACCAAAGTTTCATTTACTATCTTGTTAAATACAGTATACAAAAGCCAAGCTAAAACATACAAAGGTAGTCTTCTCTGTGTGAGCTCCGCAAAAAAAAAAAAAAATAAAAAAAATTTAAGAAAAGAAAAGATGAAGTTTTTTTACCATAACTATGTACTAATATAGTAAAAGCTCATTTAATAGACAGCGAAGTGTGCTATAGTTGTCGCAGTTTTTTTTTTACATATTTTTAAAGTGGATTTCTTGAGAGGCAGGACGAAAAAGTGAAACCTGCTCCAGAAGGCTTTATTCGCATGTACATATTTATACACCAATGCGGGCATGTGTATGTTTGTTCAAATTTGATCTTGAATTGAAATAAATAAAACTGGCACAATCAAGGCGGCAGCATTTTCCCTATGATCATTGTCCTTAACAGATGAATATTAAATTTATATAAAAAAGCTTTTAAGCAACAATTCTAGTTTCTAAATTGTATCAGAAAGTTGGTTGACTCGAGGTCAATGTTGATTTTTCCAACCAACAACAAACAGCAAACGTAAAGAAGACCAAAAACTAAACGAGAAGATGCAAAAATTATAATTATAAAATGTTATTTCGCATATTGGATACGCACCTTTCTATTTAGATTGTGTTTTATACCAGTTTTCATTTAATGCGGTTGATAGTGTGTGGTCCTCGTGTGTGGCAAATGCATGGATGGTGGTGACGAGGTGGTGGGCTTGGACGGGTGTGATATTATTGTTGCTTTTGCTCTTGCTGTGGCTGTAGCTGTTGCTGTGGCTGGACGTGATTTCGATGGCAAATGCGACGAGGAAGATTTCATTTTGATTTAAATGCTCAACGAAGAATTTATTAACTATAATCAATAATGGGAATTGCACGAGTAATGTTTGGGCGGCTAAGAATGTTCAACAATGTGCCAATAAACGTAAACAACGAAAAGAATGTAACAATGTAAAGAGAGAGAGAGCAAGAGAAAGAGGCACGACAACGGCAATGATGAAGGCAAAGGCGACAAACGGTCGAATTAAATGCTAAACAAGGCTAATAACGATCAGCAGATCCAGTTGCAGTTGCAGTCGCCGGCTCCGTGTGTGGGTTTGTGGATTTGCAGCACCAGCAGGGACGCGAAGGCGGACGCGTTCTTTGTTGATATTTGTTAGGTGGTAGTTGCGATTGTCTTGGAGTACATTGCATTTGCAGCAAATTCAAGATACGACAGAAAACTCTGCTGGCGTATCGACGTTTAGTTGCCGGACGTATATATTCACTAAATAATCACTTTGTTGTTGTTGTTGGTGGCAGGAGTAGGAGGTAACTCCTCTGGCAGCACTCGGCCAGAGAGAACGTAGTGAAAATCGTAATTTAAAGCATTTTCATTTCAGCTGCACACATAAAATTAACCAAAAACAAAGTTTGTAGTAACTAATGCATTGTTGGGCACTTGACACTTGCTTAATGCGTTGCTGTTTTTCGCAGCTGCTTTGAATAATTTTTATTTATTTGTGTGTTCTTTTTTTTGTGTATTTGTATTTATGTTGCCTCGGTCCTGCTGCGGCCGTTGGATTTCAATGGACGTTTAGTTGCTTTCGTTAGTTTTAGATTTGTAAATGTTTTAAGCGCGAGCACATCATTATCATCGGTTCACCGTTATTAATAACAAATGTACGCAAATGGCAAAACAAAATATATATTTATTATTGAGGCAACTTTTGTTTGTTAGCCACTTTGAGGTTAGAACAGCAGAGTTGTGTTGCGTCTGGGTATGTTGTTTTATATCGATATATCGAGCATATATTGCGATTATAAAGTGCGCTTGCGATAATTGTTTGCGCACCCTACCTTACTCAATGTATCAGCAGTTAAATCATACGATACTTTCCATATTTTGCAACACTTAGTGTTGGTAGTTATTGTTGAAAAGTATATTTTAAAACACAATATCATCGTTTGTCGACATATTGACGTACATATAAAAGAATATAGAAAAAGGACTTTGATTTTTTAACCATTCCTTACAGAAAATGGCATCATGGTTTGCGCGGTAAGTAACTACTACTCGATGCCAATGCCATTGAATAACAGCAAATGTTAATGATCTGTAATGTCATCGCTAAATAACAGCTGTCATAGTCCACGCATTAAAAACGAAAATAAACAAAGGCAACCACAACAAAATATACATTAACACAATTTTATAAAGTACAAAGCAAAAGCAACTAAAAACCATTAACTAGTAGTCAAAATGTCCGCTCACGAAATAAAATTGGAGGTATGTGTGGACTCGATAAAATCGGCATTCGCAGCCGAAGACGGCGGAGCCTCTCGCATCGAGCTGTGTGCCGCACTGCAGGAAGGCGGCTTGACGCCGACGACCGGAACGCTGAAAACTTTGAAGGAGCTGCCATTCACATTGCCCGTACATTGCATGCTGCGTCCACGACGTGGCACCGATTTTGTCTACAGCGAGGAGGAGCTGCTGGCAACACTGACGGATATGGATTTTCTACGCACCCATGGAGCCGATGGTTTTGTTTTTGGCGCCTTAACGCCTGAGCGTACGATTGACGTGGACAAGTGCCGACGTGTGATGGAGCGTTCGTACGGTCTGCCCGTTACCTTCCATCGTGCTTTCGATCTCACCGACCAGAGAAACATGCACGAGAATGTCCAACTGCTTAAGGAGCTGGGCTTTAAGCGCATCCTGAGCAGCGGCTTTCGCCCGTCAGCTGCCGAGGGGGTGGATACTTTGGCTCAGCTAATAGCGAAACATCATCGCGACATTATTATAATGCCAGGCGCCGGCATTAAGGTATCAAATCTGGAAGAGATTCTTACGTTCAGTCGTTGCCTGGAGTTTCATGCGTCTGCTCTGGACACGGCCAGCGAGGACTACAGTGCACCCACGACCACGCGCATGGAGTGCGACGTTACAATGGGCAAACAAGACATTGATCCGTACTATGGCACAAATGCCAACGTTGTTCGCAAAATGGTTGCCATAGCTAATGCCATGAGCTGCAGATAAAGAAGTTAAGCTATAAATCAAATAATTTATGCTATGCATATTTTTTATAATGTACATATAAACATGTCCAATAGTGTTTAAATTACCTTAAGTTACCATAAATTGTGACCTTTTCCTCTCTAAGATAACAATTTATAATATATCCCAAAGAAAACATTTTTATGTTATTCGATCAGTTTGGTGTTTGAAAATTTTGAAAATTCGAACCGTTTTGGCACACAAAATAAATTTAGAACCTTCGTTCATCTGTCAAATTAAATCCGTGTAAAGCACACAATCTGTCGAAATGGAGACATACGAAGATTTTTCCAAGCTCAAGAGCTTCGACCGGCAACTGGAGAGCGTGGAATATGTTCTCCAAAGAGCTGACGAATACAACGACCGAATGGCCGCCCAAATCAACAATCTGAAGCATCTTGTGCAAAATAATCAGGACGCACTCGAAAAACTGCAGGCCAATGAACGGAACATGAGAAAACTGCTCGAGGGCGCGGGCGAAAGGGATGTTTATTCCCAAATGTTGCAAAATGTTGAGCGCATTAAAAAAAAGGTAAGCACCGAAGATTGAATACCCTTGATCACGAAGATCTATCTGTAGTAAACTGCGAAATTGGGTTTTAACCGATTGTTTCTATATATGGGTATAATATATAGTAATGCTCGAGCCCATTGTCAATTTTGGTCGATATCTTGAGGAATAGAAAGCTTTTTCACAAAAATATAATTTGACTGGCCAATTTGGCCGGGATATCTATAAAAGTAAACAAAGTTTTTTAAACGAAATCTAAATTATCAACAATTATCTAACAAATATCTACTCGTCAACAGCTTTTTGTCACTGTATCCTTGTTTGACGGACTTGGAACTGAGCAGAGGACCAATGACATTGATCTCGGCTCAGAGACAAGCCTGTCTCGGGAAATCGTTTCGATTGGCAAGAACTCAATGTTGCTGCGCGTGGATAAGGCGGCCGCGAAGCGTGCAGCAAATAGCCTGCAAATGTGGTCCGGCATGGGGTCCAGCAAACCTGAACGGTACTCGACCCCCTGCAGCACCCCGTTGCAGGATATTTCTCCACATTGCCCGCTGGCAGGACTACGCAAAGCGACTGAATTGTTGTCGAAAACATTCAATAGAACCCAGACGTCCTCCCGCGAGCTCCGATATGAAAAGCAGCTAATAAAACGAAGTATTATTTAGTTTAACCACCTACCAATTAAATGAGATTTTAAATTCTACGTTTTCCCCGCAGTTGAAGGCATATTGGCGAAAGCCGAACAGCTTAATGCCAAATCGGAAACACTTATAAATATCAAAATCCTCATCAAAATGGTTCTGAAAGCTTTGATAAGGCGTAGGCAACTGCATGAGATATGCTGCCTTAGGAAATTTCCCAAGTGCCAAGTGTCCCATATTTCAATTACACAAGTTCACCAGAAAACTACTCGTACACATTTTAGGTACAACACCAATATTTAATTAAATTTCATAATTATAGTTTTTATATATCTGTAAAATAAACAAAAAGAAAACAATAATAACTTTACTCATTTTCAATAATAATTAATGAAATAACACTTTTAAATATCTGCTGCCGAGGCAAAACTGTAATATTTACAAATTAACAACACTGTAATATTTGAATACTGGGAATCGTGCATGGCATGGGCACACCTGCTGCTCCTGTTAAAGCACAACAAGCTGGTAACACTGTTATATTTACATATGACCAACACTGTAATATTTAAAAATTGTAAATTGCGCAGACGCAGATATAAAAAAAATTGATTAATTTCATAGGGACAAACATGTGAAGAAGTCGCTACAGTTAAGAGCAAGAGCGAACACGTTGACAACTTTATAATATATTTCATTTATAAATAAAGATTTCAAATATAAAAACAAACAAATAAATGTTGTACTAGTGCATAGCTTACGACTGCTCATGTCAACCGAAACGAGCTTATATCCAAGGAACATATGGAGACATACGGCAGCGGCATGGACACGGAGGATGGACACAGCAATGCCAGCAATGTTGTCAATGTCAATCAGTACGACTTCATGTTTGGCAAACATATGGAGACCTATAACGTTGAGGTAGGCAAACGTACCGCCTACGTGGAGCAGTATTTACTAGATTCTCCCTTACAGACCTCGGCGGTGCATCGCAAGCTGCAGAGCAAAATTGAAGCCTTGCGAATTTTGCGCCAGGAACTGGAACAGTTTCGTGTAGAGCGCGATCAGTACAAACTGATGGCCGAGACGCTCCAGTTACGCTACTCGGCCATGAGACGGAACAGCGAACTGCTGGCCGGAAATAGCAACGATTGCGGCGCGTTGAGCCAGAATTCCAGTCTGGCGGCGATGCTGCACGAGACGCGCGAGCTCAATCTGAAGCTCAACACGGAGGTGGAGGCGCTAAAACAGCGCCTGGGCGAGCTGCAGGGCGACATGGAGCTGCTGCGGGAGCGCGAGGCCAACAGCAAGACCCGGCTGCAGGCGCTGCTCACCGAAAATGCGGCGCACAACAAGGAGGAGCTGCAATGGAAGCGCGAACGGGCCAATTTCATTTGCCATCTGGAGAATCTGAAGAAGAAGAACGCACAGCTGGCCTTCGACTTAAAGGCGATCATTGATGAAAAAGAGGAATTGATGACGGAGCGCGATGCGTACAAGTGCAAAGCGCACAGACTCAATCACGAGTTGTTGGTCGCCCTAAAGGCCAACAAAATGCATCCAAAGGTGGGTAGGCTTAAAGTAAAAAGTATATACATATAAACATGTATTTATTATTTTTCAGCTGCTGGACATTGATGCCGTGCTGCTGGAGAACAAGTACCTGCATGAGCGCGTCAAGATTCAGGAGAGCGAGCTGGAACTCACTAAGCAGTCGGTCAGCAAGTATAAGGTACATATGGACCAGCAGATTTTTTTATTTAGTTGAAAAGTAGCAGCAAACGAAATGAAAGGTAAACACCTTTCTCAGTTGAACAATTATTCAACATAATTGGAAAAATATGTGAAAATTGAGTGTCTGTATGTACAACTATTTTGTTTCTTAAGAATGAAAATCATAACCGAAATCTAATCAACATCATATATACCTGCCATAGGAACAATCGGTTGCACAGTCAAGTACAAGCAACGAATATATATTTTAGCATCTGCTTATTTATTCTAATATTTTAAAATATATATGCTATAAATATTCTACTATATATATTCCACCCAGACCATGCTAGAAGCGAAGCGCAAAAAGGGCATTGTCAAGCTGGGCAGCACAAACGATGAAACCATACTAAGCCCCAGACAAGGTGGGTTCCCATACCGTTCTCAATGTATATCGATTACAAATATTATTAAAATATTTAGTTAAAACCATACTGGAGAGCGGCATTGATTTGCCTGGTAAAACGGAGAGCATACACGATCTAAAATCGCTGTGCTTAGCGCTGCTGGACAACCTGAACGACAAGAACTTGGCGCTGACGCATCAGAAGCGAACAAACAAGTAGGTGTCGAAATACCTTATGCTTCTTCTTACTAAGCTCTCGCCGCACACAGAATTCTGGCGGGCAAAATGTCGGAACTCGAGCAACGTTGGCAGCAGCTCTTGAGCGGCGACTCAGAGAATACCGCACTGGATGAAGACGACGAGGAGGAGCTGGGCTATGCGCCATCGCAGCTGCTGCTCAATGGCTACTGTGCCGCCATGGTCGACGATGTGGGCCACGGCGCAGAAGGAGAAGGAGGAACAGCAACAGCAGCCGCGTTGCCAGCTGCAGCACAGGAAGCAAACACTTTATCATCCGAGCCATATGAATTGAGGACCAGTGCCAACGAGTGCATAGGCGTTTTGCAGTCGGATGACGGCATGTCCTCGCTGTCATCGGAGTCGGCCGACTCATCTGTGTATGGGATTGATGTGCGACTGAATGATCTGGCCATCAATGCCTACAAATCTTCCTCGGCAACGACAGATTCGGGTAATTGCGGTTTCGGGTGCAGTGAAACACCACGCGTATCCAGCGCGGTGGCCAGGGAACGCATGGAGGATCTCAAAGATTTGCCGCCACATTTGGCGGCGTTGGTACAGAAGGCGCTGCACGATTTGGATATGCGCGACTATGAGGCCATGGTGACAATACGCGCCGAAAATGCTGCAACAATGAATTAGCTCTAAAGTAGTTGAATATTTATATGAAATGCTAATGTTCCATGCATTCTTATTCATAGATATCGCATCATACATATTCCGTTATATACAATGCGAATTATTAACAATATATATTTATTTATTGTTTACAAAGTACAATAAAAAAACATGTGAGAAAAATAATTAACTTCAATATTCAAATTAAAATACTGTTAACTTCTGTGCAATTTTACAGCACTGCTAGCCGAATTTTGTTCGTTGCCCAACACTGGACGGCTTCCATAGTATACATTTTCTGATAAGAGATTTGCAGCTCTTGCAATTGGAAACAAATGTTATTTTGTTTTTATTGAATTAAAAATGCCTTAAAACTGCTAAAGGGTCGCGCAGACCAGGTGAATTCAAGTGCCATTATCTATGGAAATGGAGCGTCAATCAAAACTAAGTCAAAATCGCGAAATTAACGCAGCAAAAACAAAGCCAGCAGCAGCAAAGGCCTGAACCAATCAGAGACCAGCATAAAGCCAATCAGACAGACAGCTAGGCCAGACAGAGGGAATTCAAGATGTCCAACGATGTGCAAGTCGCACGCGTGGCCAAAATTGGCGCGGATGCAGCGCGACGGCAGGGCAAGCAGCAGCAAAGGGATATTAAGAACATGTCAAAGGGTGTCATTGGCGATGACATTGAATTCGTCTTTGGCAGCATTTCACCGCGCGGCGGCGGCCCCAGCGCCAGTCTGGGCCAGCACAAGCATGTCGTGGGCTCCCATGAGCTGGACTCGCCGGAGCACACGCAGCGCGATACAACCGAAAGCGACAACAATATCTCCAGCTGCTCGACCCTGGACATTGTCAACAAAGTAAGTGACCATCGCATACATACACAAACACGTACACATGTACACTCGTGGACGTAATAATAGGTACAGCAGCATAACTAACTTTTCAAATATATTTAATTCTATTGTTAAAAAGTACTATATCGAATCGGCTGTTAATCCCGATTAAGAATGTATGTTTATATATACATATACCTTGTAGAGTCCGATATGCCTCATTCTGCTAATTATATACATTATACTCTTGATTGATCATAAGAACGAATTTGCATTTTGATTTCCAACAAATCTAAAAATATGTGCAAGAAAGCAAGGTGCTCCCATCATTTTGGCCACGAGTGTGTGTACGCACTGCGCAGTCGCATCGCAAGACGCAGGGTCAAGCTGCAGCGGCGTGCAAGACGGAGTGCAGCAACAACGACGACGTAATCACTGGAGAAAGTAGAAAAAAACTAAAGAATTATTTCGCTGGTCATGATATCGGAGCAACTGCTGCCGCGCAGTCTGAGCTGCCTGTGCTGCAGTGACACGCCCTTTAGCGGCGGCGGGGGCGGGGGCTTTCAGCATGGGGAAAAGCGACGCAGTTGGGAGTATACACTAATGGCGCAGCCAATGGCACGGCGCCCCATCAATGTAAAACAGAAGCTGACGTGAGCTGTAGCTTCCAATTAAATGCAAATCATTTCCCAATCTTGCAGGTGGAGCAATTGTCCGTGCAGCAGCTGGAGAATCGGGTGCGCGAGCTGTCGCAGCGGCTGCAACAGGCCGAGCGCCAGCTAGTGGAGAGCAATGGGGAGCGGGACATGTGCCAGAAGCGTCTGGAAGTGGTCAGTCAGGCGCACGAGTGCCGCATCACGGAGATGCACTGCGTCATCGCGGAGCTGAGCAAGAAGTTGCGCAGCAAACAGGAGCATATCATCATGGAGGAGCAGGAACCCGAAGGAGACGGCAGTGGTTAGCACAAGATATGCAACAATTTGATGATTACTTTAAAGATACCTTTAACCCAACAGAGTTAAGCTATCAGGAAGGCTCTATATACAACTCCGAGCTGAATCTGACCAATGTGGATGCCGAGGGCGAGTGTCAGACCGAACTGTTGGATGATATTGAAGGCGCCTGCTCCAGCGCCGAGAACATGCACACCAAGCCACAGGATACCATCAAGAAAGGCCAGCTGGAGGCGCTGCAGGAGGAGGTGCTGCACCTGCGCGCACAGATTGCCCTACTACAGGCCGAAATGGCCACCAAGGACAAGGACTCGGCTGTCGTGGAGGATCAACCGAATGTCATATACTTTGCCTGCGAACTGGAGGCCAACGAAAATGGCAACAACTGTGGCCAAAATGATCAGCGTCTCAACGATTTGAATGGTTAGCGGTAGAGCAAACCGTTCACATAAGCTAAGCTAATCTTGTATCCCTTACAGCCTGCGTATCTGTAACGAGTCCGCAGAAGTGCGTCAAAAAGGCGGAGCGGGTGAAACTGCGCTGCGCCAGCAAGAATGAGCCACAAGTGGTGACACCGGACAACGACAGCCACACGGAGCTGAGCAATGAGGTAAGCCAACGGCGGCACATCTAATCTCTATATATGTATCTTCCGGTTGCACCTTCCAGGACATCAATCTAGTCGAGCATTTGGTGTGCAAGCAAAACTCGCTAATGGACAGCTTTCTGGCACCTGTACAGCTCGAGCTGGAGCGGCTGCAGCGCAAAATGGAGCAGCTGAAGATACGTAACACATTGCTCTCGCTAACGCTGGACGAGTCCAAGGAGCACACCGAGCATCTGTATCTGCTCTGCGGCAAGTACGAGTCGAACGCGGTGGCGCTGCAGCTGGCGCTGAACTGCAGCGATCGCGCCATCGAGGCATACGATGTCATGCTGGCGCTGCTGGAGAGCAGGTGGGCAGGCTTTAATTATCCTCTTTTATGAATTGATTGACGAACTACCTCACAGATTGGCCCTCCTCAGCGACAAGTCTGCCGCGGCCGAGGAGAGTCGCCGTGCTGTGGAAACGGTGGCGCATCATCTTCTGTCACGTCTCGAAAGCGAAAAGAATCTGTGCGAGAATAGCTTGGGTCCCTGGCAGCATAATATCAATCTCGGTGTCGAGGATGCGCCCAAGAGCACACGACAATGGTGCATCGACGATGACAACCGTCTGCGCTATCACGTTTCCAAGCTAAAGGGTCGCCGCTCCGTCGTGCAGCACACCATCGTCAACCTGGAGTCGCCGTTCAGCGATGTGTTCGAGAAGAAGCGTCTGGCTCTGGAGAAAGAGCAGGAGAACATGCGCGAGCACGACAAGGAGAAGAAATCGCCCATTGACCTGGAGACGGCCGTCATAATGCAGGAGCTGCTCGAGTTGCGCGAACAGAATCAACAGCTAAAGTCCAAAAAGGACGAGGCTGAGCGAGAGCAACAGTATGCCAACGAGCGCGTGAGCATCCTGCACGAGGCGCTCAAGCAGCTGCAGGCCAACAATCGCGTGTCCTACTCCGAAGCCGAACAGGCGGCGCTCACCGAGCAGCAGTTGGTGGAGGCGCTCGGCCGGGAAACGGAGCTAAAGAGTCGTATTCAAACCCTGCTAAATCTCAATGCCACACAAAAGGCAAACGACGAGAAGTGCGCGCAAATGCAGCTCAATTTGCGGGAGTTGCAAAGGTCTAACGAGTAAGCTGGAGGAGAAGAAATATTACATACATATAGGTATATCGAAGAACTCTTTCTTACAGTAATCTCAGTCAGCTGCTGGAGCAGAGCAAGCGCAAGTATCAGTTGCGCTTGAAGAAGTTGGAGCAGAAAGTGGCTGACATGCGGCTGGAGCAGGAGCAACAGCAACGCCTCAAGTTGCATCATAATGAACATGTTCCTGAGACGACGCTGTAGATTTAAGGAATTCACTCTATCTGTGCTGGAGCGGATGAAGCGTACACACGCCTACCACATATCCTGCTATACGCTATGGTTCTTTTTTTTCTGCTTTTTTGTAACCATGCTGTTGCTGCTGTCGCTGCTGCCGCTCCCACCGCAATGTCCGCTCCAGGGCGCAGCCATAGATAGTATCACGAATGTGCCATACACGACCACTAACTAACAGCCGGTGGCGTTGCCCCCAGGCGAAATGAAGCTGTATTAACTGCAATTACAATATACATACGTATACATATAGACGATTATTTTGATCTAGACTAGGTGGAACTAACTACACACAACGCGTACACACGAATTCGAATCCTATATTTATACAATGTATTCGCATTTTGCTTGTTATATGACTCAATATATATATATATATATATGTACAAATTAAAATAAAACTACAGCGACTCTTCTTCGGGCTCATCCCCATTACTGACAGCGGCTTCTTCATCACCAGCATCATCATCAGCTTCATCAGCATCGTTGCTATCAGTACCATTGCTCTCTTCTCTGGTTGCATGGCCATTTGTGTGCTTTGCCTGTGGCAGCTGATCCTCAACTGGCGGCGTCAGCTGCTTTAGTTGCTCGCGCGCTGCTTGGATTACTTTCTCCAGCTCAACGCATTCGGTTTCAATTTCATAGTTTTTGGACACAAGCAACACCCAGTGTGCCTCTAACGCACGCAGCTTCTCGCCGGCCTGTGTCTGGGCTTGTTTGCGCTGCCAGTTAACATCCTGCATGTCCTTTTTCAGTTGCTGCAGCTGCAACTGCGCTTTAGCCTGCATCGCTGTGAACACTTCTAGGTAGGATTTCCAGGCTTCGGTGCCGTAATCCAGCATTAGTTCAAGATTTAACGAGCGCACCCACTGATGCTCGAGCTGTGCCATCGAGTTCTCAATGGACTCCTGCCAGGCAGACACCTCGGATAACTTGCCCGACGGTGGCGGTGGCAGCTCGTAGCGTTTCATAGAGAGCGTTTCCATGGGCAAACGATTCTGTATGCGCTCGAATTCATTGACCATCAGGGGGGTCTCGAACGGTGTGCTCGCTGGCAAAGGCAGGTGGTCCAGATAGTTCTTGGTGGGTCGATAGCGACGGCATTCCTCTTCGACCATAGCCAGAGCCTAGTGGGGAAAAAAACCTTGTTAATCTCCCAGCAACATAAATAAAACACCACTCGAAATACCGATTCTCGAACGCCCACATCGTCATAGCCATGATCTATATAAGGTAATGCATCAACAATAACTTCATCGGCCATTTCTTTTAAAAATTTGTTTCTTTCGGCACAAATGGAGTAAAATCTGTTTATAATTTTTGTTTAGTGCTGCAAAATGGCCTCTATACATTCGATAAATATTCACAAGATGATAAACACTACTGATTTTGACAGCCCCACAGCCATGTTGTTAGAAATGCAACCATGTTGTCTAAAAACCGATTGGCAGCTCTTTTAGGCCATTTCCGGCAGCTCTCTTTCTTTCTTCGTTCTTCTTATTAAATAGAGGACGGCATCTGCGTTTGCAGAAAAATTAAAACCATTTATTGGGATTAAAAATCAGCAAAAATGGTGAGAAAGTGTGTTTAAGTGATGCCCAAACCGCTGCTCACTGCAATAACTTAAGTTTAAGAGACAATAAACACGCTAAACAGGAAAAATATGCCGTAAAACTGCGTCCTAACCTCCACGTGTTTGCAGTGTGCGGCGACCGCGCGACGTTGACAACGGTTTACGAGTGTTTTTGTGATTCAGAATTTCACATAAAAATTGTTTTTGCATATTTCGCTTGCAGAGCTTAGGCAACGCCAGGCCATTGGTCTCCGTGTATACGGAAAAGAATGAGGCAGTCAAGGAGAAGAACATCTGCCTGCCCGCGGTGTTCAAGGCGCCCATCCGTCCGGATGTGGTCAACGATGTGCACCAGCTGATGCGCCGCAACAACCGTCAGCCCTATGCCGTTAGCGAGTTGGCAGGTAAGTGCATCGAACGCACGAATTGTTTGTAAACAATGCAAACTTGCTTTATTTATTTGTTATTTTCATAACACACAAACAGGTCACCAGACATCCGCCGAATCCTGGGGTACTGGCCGTGCCGTTGCACGTATTCCCCGTGTGCGTGGTGGCGGTACCCACCGCTCCGGCCAGGGTGCCTTTGGCAACATGTGCCGTGGTGGTCGCATGTTTGCACCAACCAAGACCTTCCGCCGCTGGCACCGCAAGGTGAATGTTAACCAGCGTCGCTATGCTTTGGTTTCGGCCATTGCCGCTTCCGGTGTGCCCGCTTTGGTGCAGTCTAAGGGACACGTTATCGATGGCGTCTCCGAGTTCCCATTGGTTGTCTCCGATGAGGTCCAGAAGCTGCAGAAGACCAAGCAGGCTGTTGTCTTCTTGCGCCGCTTGAAGATCTGGGCAGACATCCAGAAGGTAAGTTTGTGAAAGGGAACTAATGTAGCTAATCCGCAGCAAAGCGTTTGTGTACGAAATGCATGTTTTGTATTTCGTTTTACACGCTCCTTGGAGCTGTGTTCACAATGCGTTGCTAGATTAAAATGCCCTCCTAGGCGTTACGATTGTAGCCTGATCCAAAGCTTCAGCCGTTTGCAGTGGAGGGCGACAGCCGCATCTCCTCGTTCTTATTGATTTAGACTAAATGCTAAATTTAAATTGCAGGTGTACAAGTCGCAGCGCTTCCGTGCTGGCCGTGGTACCATGCGCGACCGTCGCCGTATTGCTCGTCGTGGTCCACTTGTGGTCTACCACAAGGATGAGGGTCTGCGCAAGGCCTTCCGCAACATCCCCGGCATTGAGACCATCAGTGTGGATAAGCTGAACTTGCTGAAGTTGGCCCCAGGCGGTCATGTTGGTCGCTTTGTCATCTGGACGGAGTCGGCTTTCTCGCGCCTGAACGATTTGTTCGGCACCTGGAAGAAACCATCTACTCTGAAGAAGGGCTACAATTTGCCCCAGCCTAAGATGGCCAACACAGACTTGTCGCGCCTCTTGAAATCCGAGGAGATCCGCAAGGTGCTGCGTGATCCACGCAAGCATGTGTTCCGTCGTGTGCGCCGCCTCAACCCATTGGTCAATGTGCGTCAACTCATCAAGTTGAATCCCTATGCTGAGGTCCTCAAGCGTCGTGCCGCCCTGGCCGCCGAGAAGCGTACCGTGGCCAAGGTGTTGGCCAAGGCTAAGAAACAGAACGTCGAGCTAGCCAAATCGCACTTTGCTAATGTCGCCACAAAGGCTGCTGCCAATCGCGCCAAACTGTTGGCCGCCCGCAAGAAGAAGGTTGCCGCCAAGAAGCCCGCGGCCAAGAAGTAAAGCTGAGTTACTTTCCACATAATCGCAGACCATAAAACACACTCTTTTTATATAATAAATAACAAAAGTTGTATGAATTTTATTCATAATACAGTGCGAAAGTAATATCTAATTAAAACTATTTAGTCTTAGGCCATAGTTGTTGCTCTTTATTGCCACCTCGTGTTGGCCCTAGCGCTAGCGCTCTTTGAAGAACGAACGCCACGATTGAGGAATTTGTTTACAAAAACATAGGATTTATTCGATTAATCCATAAAATAAAGTGGTCCATTCCGTCCAATTTTGATATATGCGCTGTGTGCACTAAAACTACGGATCTATGCCAAGTTTCATGAAAATAGTTTGCCTATTTTAAGCATTAATGTACTTTAGGAGCTGAATTGTTATATTCAATTGTGACGTCACAATGTTAAGAGCACAAATTTACATAACCTGTGGATCTCTCAATCGTCTGCTCGCACTCTTTCTCTTTAGCGCCGCTCGCCAGCTGATAACATTTGGTCGTTGCCTATCGATGCTCTTATCGGGCGCACTTTTGTCGCTCGTGAAATGCTGATGCTGATCTTCGGCATGCGCAACGTTTATTGTTGCTATATTTTTTTTATATGAGTGTTCACATTTGTTGTCACACGTTAATTGGCATTTAATTAAACAGCAACGATTGCAAGCGTGTTTATTCCGCAGTGCGCGCTCGAATCGAGCGGTTGTGTATCATTTGCGTGCTCAGTGCGCTAACTTGTGCGAGCAGAAATCAAGAAAAAAGAGAAAAACAAATAACAAAGGAGCCGGCAAACAATGCCCAATACGAAGCGATAAGCACAAAGACAAGGACAAGAATTCGTATGTGCGGTTTCAGTGTCAATATAGAATAAAAATCATTGTGCAGTTAAAAATAAAATAAAAAATAAAAAAAAAACAAAAAATACCATTAACAAAATTTAAATAAAAGTCAATAATTAACAGTAATATTAAAACGTGTGTTATCATGCAAAAATCTAAACGCAAATAAGATTAAAAGAAAATTGAAATAAATCAGAAACGCGCAGAATCCAAATCATACGATACTTTATTATTTATTATATTCACAACGTTGTCTCGCGAATTACGGGTCGCGACATCGACGATGTCTGGTGGTTATGTAGAGTAGAACGCAATATACGGCCACAGCATCGGGCAACAGCAAGAGGAACGGAGGCGGAGGAGCGGCGAGCACCGCATCATACACACAATAGCCATCAGACGTCAACACTCACAAAAGGCAGAGCGAGAGAGAGAGAGCGACAGAGCGCAAGTGAAGGAGACGCTCTCCATGCTAAGATTGCGGCCAGGCGACAGGCAGACAAAGTTCAGACCAGCGTCATCTCTGGGTGCCGTTTTATAGCGCGGCCAACTCTTACAAAGGTTCCGCGAATTTAAAATTTGATTTGTTTCTTTTTTTCTGTCATTTTGACACACGCACAGTTATGTTGACAGGCATTTTAAATGTCGCCCAATGCGTGGCGGAAATTTCGCTGCTCGGCGGCATCGAAATTGCATCAGTTGCACTAATTGTGTACTACGTTTTTGCTAAAACTAGGTAAGTATCAGGGGGGCTTGCAGTGGGTATGGGAAGCCAGAGAAATCATGCGGCGTTGACAGTGGTTCTGCCGGCAAAGGCAACAGCAGATGCTGTCAAGTTCAATTACTGACGAAGACAAAGCCAGCTGTACACACACACACGCACACACACCTGCTTACACACATGTAGTACTTACAGTGGTGGCTCGCAAATGTAAACGCTCCTGTTTCATTGATAATTTCAGTTTACAGAATAAAAACATAAAAAAAATCGTTTTGCCAAAAAGAAATTTTTTTTAACATTAAATCATAATTTATATTAAATTTAAGTTATTTGAGATCCTTAATTTCGAGTAATGAATGAAGTTCAAAAATTGTTTATTATATATAATTTATATTTTATTAGAAACAACCAGCCAAAAATCAAGTTGTGTTATGCAAAAACGCAATTTACTATAGATATATAGCGGACATTTTACATTCGGAACAATTAAAAATTTATGTAAATTATAATTTTCGATCGACCACTGTATAAAGCATTTGAATACTCTGCTCGCAGTTTGCGCGACAGTATATTGGTTTATGTCCAGTTGGTCGTTTTCGATTTTTATTTGTTTGTTTTAAATAGAACCTCTAAAACTTGGGTTATATTCTTGTACAAGTTGCCTGACGCAAAAAGCACGCCATTTAGATTTTAGTGATATATGTATGTATGTATGTATGTGTGTCTGAAAAAAAAATTTACCGTTAGATTAAATATAATCTCTTTCAAAGTTCAAGTTCAAAATATTTCAACTCGCCCACTACAGTAACTGCAATAGATAAAAGGCATTAATCAAGTAACTCATAAAATGATCCTATTAGAGCTTGAGTACTTTTTGTATTGGATCAAAAAATTGCATTATTATTTTATTACAACACCTCTAGACGGATAGTTTAGGAAGTTTAAGGATTTTAAAACTGAGATTTGAAAGCAGTGATTTTTAAACTAGGATTTTAAAGTAACAGTTACAAAATCACAGTTTCACTGAACAAGAGTTATTTAATAGTTTTAGAAAAGATTTCTCACCTGTTTCAACGCTGTGAACAGCGTATTTCCCAGTTGGGAACGTTCCCTTACACATTTTGTATGAACTGTATTTATGTAAATTGGTGGTCAAAAGCGGCGTTATTTTTAGACGCACACAAGTGATCATAGTTGTTCATGCCTGAGTTATGTAGCGAATGCGAAATGAGCTGATTCGAATTCGCCCGCTGACAACAGGTGGTTTGGGCTTTGAGTCACGCCCATTGCCAACGGGCACCGCCCTTTGCACATTTAAGCTGCGACTTTGTTTGTCGCGCACATTCACATTCTGTGTGTTGGAACGTGAATTTGGCGTGTGTCGAACGGCGCTTATCAAGCACGTGCAGTGGGCGAAGAGAGAGAGAGGGAGAGAGAGAGAGACAAAGAGTGTTTATTCAAAGGATGCGCAAAGGTCATTTGCATTGCCGCATTCTCAACTCTGACGCAAATTCAATTTTCTTTTCTTTTATTGTTTTTTGCATGCACTCGCACCTGTGTTCACTCTCCCACCCATCCACTCTCTCCTCTATCTATCCCGCTCTCTCGTTATCTGATAAGCAGCAGCAGCTCGTTCGATCGTTTGGCAACACTTATCGTAATTGAAAAG
Source organism: Drosophila nigromelanica (assembly GCA_004149465.1). NCBI lineage: Eukaryota > Metazoa > Arthropoda > Insecta > Diptera > Drosophilidae > Drosophila > Drosophila nigromelanica. The sequence goes on from SCDS01000058.1 coordinate 132,686, forward strand.
CCCAAATGCACATACACACACACGTATGTATATATATACTTGTACTTGTATGCATAGTATGCAACACTGTAATTAACTGATTAGCTTTCTGCTATTTTTTATTCCTGGTACTTACCTTTAATCGGGCTTTAAAGTAATCTGCATTAACTGCGCCCATTCAGTGCAAAGAGCATTTCATAATTCAATTGGTTAATTAATGTTTTGCTTCATTTGAGACCAGATGAAAGTGTTGAATGCGATAATAGTTCTAGACAATACCCGATTGACTAATAAACAAAATGACACGCACAATTGGACACACATCTCCCATTACAGTTGTAGCTTGTAAATTAAAACGCGTCGACATTTAAAGGCAATTTTTAATAGTTATTTCAAGACAAGGGCCTCGGTTTAAGCGGCTTAGTAATTTAGGCAACTAAATCACTACGAGTTAGTTTCGGCTGTTTTAGGTATAGGTCGGTGTAATAGTTGGAACAAATAATAAAAGGTTTGTGTGTAATCTACTGTTACGTACATTTGCACAAATCAATTACACAGAGTATTAAATCAGTTGACGCCTGGTGTAGCCGCAATACTTCTTTACAAAATAATAAAACCACCTACCAATAAACTTATAGTGTGAGATAATTAAATTAAATTAGATGCGATGGTTAAAAGTTTCAAAAAAATTTCAATAATTATGCAAATGAACAAGAAAAAAAACTTGAAAATCTATTTAGTTTTTCTAAAGTTATGGGAGTTTAAAATATGGGAACTTTTAATGTAAAAACAATCTAGAGATAAAACTATAACTAAAACATGCAAGGTATTCAAAATATGGCAGCTGTGAATCCGAGAACTTTTTTCACAACAAATTTGATCCTCTTAGAATATGTTTTAATGTTGTTTTTGAAAACTCTAAAATTTTAAAATCAAGTTTAAAAAATAAGGGTGAGTACAAGATGTTCTTTTTAACCAAAATATTAAAAAAAAAAAAATTGGAGTTAGATGTCGGTATACACAATAATATATTCCAAGTGTCATGTCTCTAGCTTCAATAGCGGTGAATAAAAATTGCTTTCATACAGACGGACATGGTACTAACCCAATATACTCTTTTCACTTCATGCACGAGTAAACTTCAAATTTCTAAACAGTTTTAATCTCTGAAAGCACTAATTTCCGTGCGATTAATGATTTATACGCACATATGTATGTATATAAACACTTATTAATATTATATATATAAATATATATGTGTGTTTATGTATTTTATAGCACTTGAGCGGCTTAAACTAAACAAAATTTTCCACGACATAACACTTATTTTTATTAAACATAACATAACATGAAATACATTATATATGTATGCGCTTTAAAAGTTTTCAAATCTATGTCTCTTTGCGCGCCGCTTTCTTTTTTTGGGTTTTGGACGTGGTGATTTTGGCATCGAGGCGACGAGCAATCTTTGAAACTCCTTTCGGTGGTAGCTATCGTTCAGATCAGCATCGTTGTCAGTTAGTGTTGGGTCCGTGGCACTCATAGAGGGCGTGCGGGGGCGGCTAATTCCGTGCGAACTGATTGTGCTGTCGGTGGAACCAGTTTCATCTAGTCGCTCGTAGTAGGCAATATAGTTGCGCAACTCGAGGATGCGACTCTTCTCGGTCTCGATTTCTTCGCGTAGCTGCACATCCAGCTTTGTGTAACCCTGCAGCTTGCGTTTCATTTTGGCCAGGTGCTCCTGCTCCTCCTGGAAGTGTTGGTAGTAGCTTGTGCGCTGTCCGCACTGAAATTTGCTTATTTTGCTGTACATGTTCAAATGGACGCTCGGATCCGACAAATAGTTGGCAACGTTGACGGGCATATTGCGTTTTATTGCGACGCCAAAATAGTTCCGATTGCACACGGGACATTTTTTGTTGCCGGATTTGGGTATGCAGCTGCCGCAGATTATGTGTTGGCATCGAGAAAGTTGAAACCGTAAAGCGGGCTTAGATTCACGCGTTCTGAAGCATTTATTGCAGTGCATGGGGAACATGCCGAAATTATTTTCAACACACAACGAATTTCCGTTTAACTGTCTGGCAGCCCTGCGATGCTGGGGAAAAGCTGCGAGCACGTCCTTGCAACCCTGTTGTTTAAATGAATATTATGTACAAAGTTCAATTAGCTTTGTTTTTTGTGAACAACTAATAACTTATCAGGCAAGCGTAAATTCAACTTCTATGTAAGAAGCAATTATTGGCGTATGTGCAAAACACGCCGAACTAAAATTGACCACAAAACTAAGGGACTTGTTTCACAATCTGGCAGCACCATAATAACTGCGAGATGAAGGTCGTCCTTGCCACCCTAAATGCTTATACATATGTTTGTATTTATGTTTATATAAATACAACAGTTCGCTTGGCACAAAGTTCAATTAGCTTTGTTTCGTGAACAACTAATAACTTATCAGGCAAGCGCATATACAAATATATATGCTAGGTTAGTGAACTTAATACACATGTATATACATACATTTATATGTGGCTGTACATAACTACAATGTGGACTACAGACTATATGAGGCGTTTTAGTTTCAGTCGAAAAATGTATTGCGCGCTACTTATTCGATATCAATTAAAAGTTATTTGTAGGAGGGCTGCCAATATGCTAATATGTTAAAAAGCGTTGCCCTTGTTAATGTTGTAAAAACATATTGTTTTTCTTTACAGAGCACCTGCAATTATCGCCCGTTTATTTCCCAATTTAAATCTAAGCTATCGGTCATCGCTGGGCAAGTTCAACAGCATTGGCAGTGATATATTGTTCACGCTGCGTGCATCAAATGTAAGTTTACGCCACTTATCAAATAGCATGCACATTCATTAACCTTAGAACACGTAATGCTACTTTAATGCGCAGAATACAAACACTATACATTATAACTACATACATATGTAGGTATTGGAACGCTGATAAGCTATTCATTCAATAAATCACACAGCGTACACATGCATACATTATAAGAAGCGCCAGTATCGAATGTTCTGAATAAGTTCGAACTACTCAATTTAATGAACAAATGAACTACGAGACCCAATTGTAGTTTTTGTTCGTTCAATACGTTCAAATTAAAAATAAAAAGTAATGAAAAAAAATTAGCACGTTCAATAAAAATAGATACTGAACTTATGCTTTAAACTGCGATACACAACTCTAATAACGGCATTGGTCATTTGCGAAGAGCTGCCATATTTTTCGCGTTCTGGTTGTTGTTGTACCAATATCGATAGTATATATATATATATATCGATAAACTGAGGAAAAGCTGGACAAAAGCTGCTATCGGTCAATGCATTCGTTTCCCGCCGCTTCGCTCAATGAGATGTGATTTTTTTTAAATACGAAAACCCAATAATATATGCGAATGTAGGTGAATCTCCTAGTTTTAATAATGATTCATGAGTTTCGTGCGCGCGGCTGGTTTGAGGTAATTATTTTTTAATAATCATCATAAGTACGTGTGCACGCATTACGTATTTACACATTTGCGCGGGCGAATTGCACCATATATGCATACAAATCCATACATATCTTCATTACACGTTTACGTTTCATTGTGCCAGGAGCCAAAACCACAAAACGCTGTGGAGCATGGCATTGGGACGCAGAATATGCTACAGCTAACGCCACATGCAGGCGTAAAGCCATTCAAAAGCATTTTCGACTGGGGCAGTCTATTACCTTATGTGGCGCAGGTTGTGCGTAGCGAGAAATTTGATTACCGCCAGGTAAGCACGCGTCTGCTATTATTACGTTTAAATTAGAATTAACTCCTGACCCATGTCTATATAATTACGGGCACAGGTCACTGAAATTGTGCACAAAGATGTCATTTTAAAACATGCCATTAAACAAGCTGCGGAGCAAACGCTACGCGAACAGCGGTATGCTAAAAACGGGCACCGTGTGCTCGGGCGTAGCATTAGCGGCGATCAGGATGAGGAGGAGGAGGACGCCAAGGTGGGCATATCATATCAGAAGATATTGCGTAAGCAAGAGCAACGCGCTGCCACAATACTCAAGGAAATGGGCTCCACCTTAAATAATAAATTGCTAGCGTTCACCTCCTGGTTGCTTTATAAACTCTTGCCCTGTTTCTTGTCCGGCGTTGTGACGAATACGCAACAAATTGACATGCTAAAGAACGCCTCAAAACGTTCGCCAGACACACCGCTGATATTTGTGCCGCTCCATCGCAGCCATTTGGACTATATAATGGTGACTTTTATACTGACCAACAATGACATACGCAGTCCACTTGTGGCTGCTGGCAACAATCTACAGATACCCGTCTTTGGCTCATTGCTACGTGGCTTGGGCGCCTTCTTTATCAAGCGTAAGATCGATCCCGTGGAGGGCAAGAAGGATGTGCTCTATCGCGCAGCACTCCATTTATATTTAACGCACGCCCTCAAACAGGGTCACAATGTTGAGTTTTTCATCGAGGGCGGACGTACACGCACAGGCAAACCTTGCATGCCCAAGGGCGGAATACTATCTGTGATTGTGAATGCCTTCATGGATGGCAGCATACCGGACGCCCTGCTGGTGCCCGTGTCAGTGAACTACGAGCGTCTGGTCGATGGCAATTTCGTGCGTGAACAGAAGGGCGAAAAGAAGGTACCGGAATCGTTTAGAAAGGCCATTTCGGGCATATGGAAAGCACTCAACTCAAACTACGGAATGATGCGCATTGATTTCAACGAGCCGTACTCAATACGCGAGTTGGTCAGTTCGTACAATAAAATTGCTCGCGAGGATGGCAGCACAAAGTTGTACAAACCAACAGCCAGGTATATATATATATATATATAAAACCAATAAGTATGTGGATTTTTGTATATATTTCATGTATTACTTTGAGTACAGGACCCTACAGCACAATCAATCAACGTCATCGTTGTACGGCACCGATGTGGTCTGTGAGGAGCATCGCAATCTTATCGAGAGCATCTCGCGCCAGGTAGTTTTTGACTGTGCCGCAGCCACTTCGGTGATGTCGACCAATGCGTTAGCATTTTTGCTGCTCACCCGTTATCGCAAGGGCGCCGAAGAGCGGCTAATTGCCGCCGCTCTCGATGAACTGCGTAACTCGCTGTCTGGCTGCAAGGATTTGGGTTTTTCGGGCGAATCATCACACATTGTGGCCTATGCCTGTGATCTGCTGGGCACAGGTACGTATTATTCATAGTTGTGTTGACCTTGTTCATATATTTATTTACATTTATTGAATTGTTCAACAGGTTTGGTAACGCGATCACGCGACGACAATGGCCGCATGTTTGTACGTGCGGTGCCCACGGTGGAGAGCTTCCTTGAGCTGGCCTACTACTCCAACATGTTAACGCCGCATTTTGCATTGAGCTCCATACTGCTGACCACATTTCATGCGTTGCTGCCAGAGCCCAATTCGTCCGAAAGCATCGCCGACGAAACAGTCGGTGTCTCGCAAAAAAAACTAATTGATACAGCTTTGGAGAATTGTCTTGTCTATCGCTACGAATTTATATTGAACAAGCCCACTCAATTACTGGAGAATATGCTCCACAAGGAACTGGATGAGCTGCTTATCAATGGTTGCCTGCGCCGAAATGAGGTTCATATTGCCAAATATCATATTTCATATCTAGAAAATATCAACGCTCTATTTATAGGTAAACGATTCGCATCATGTTGCGGAGACACGTCGCATGGCGCGTAGTTTAGCCTATGATTTGGGTGAAGGGAGTGACGATGAAGAAGACTATCAGCATGTCACACAGAATTCGGATAATCTGCTCCTGCTGGCCAGAGAAACACTCGAACAGCAGCGCTCTATTTGCGAGGTACTAGCACCCTTTGCATCAACATATCTGGCTGTGGCGCAGGCGCTGCAAATCCTACATCGCAGCTCAATGCTGGAATCAGAGTTTATCAGTTTCGTTATCAACGATATATCCAATAAAGTCCAGCGCGGCATTTGTGTATATGGTGAGTGCAGCTGAATAAATAAAGCTCCAAAAGTAAACTAATTTTATTTCTTCTCTAGCTGAAAGCATTTCGACGGACTCCGTGCGCAATTGCCTGAAGTTGCTTGAGAAATGGTCTGTGATTGAGGTGTGCAACCAGCGCGGCATGCGTCTGATCTCACTCAACGCGCTCTACGAGATGTCGCGTGAATCGCTAAACTCCATCGTCAAGAAGATTGAGGCCGTGGTGCCAAAGATTAATGCGGATCACTTCAGCCAAACGTTGTCAAATAACTTGCCAGCTTAAAAAATACGTTCGATTTCACATTGCTTTTTTTTTTGTTTGGCACTCGTTTATCTATTTCGCTCTCTCTCGTTACAAAGTAGTGTATCTACTTAAGATTAAAGTGCATACTCTTAGATCTAACAGTAAGACATACATATTATTAGTTTCTTTTAGTCGTACGATTACGAGCTATGCCAATGCCAAAGAGCTTCCTACATTTTTACTGTAGGTCAGCTAAGCGTCTAAACCAAAAGTGGAACAAATATACAATATATATATATATATAACAAAAAATATGTGGGCATACATACATATGTACATAAAAGCATATTTTTTTGGGCAGTTGTATAAGCAGCTATATCTATATATATTTATATATATAATTTCAACAAATAATGAACTGAATTAAAAATGAAATAAATTTTTTGTAATACAACGAAACTGAATTCTTACAACGCTTTTTGTTTTATTCTTTTCAAAATCAATTGAGAAATGTTTAAATGTATTTATAAAGGTAACCATTAGTTAAATCTTTTCTAAAAAATTCATCATATTTTTCTTTTATAACTTTCGTACTTAAGCATAACAAACAATAAATATATATATATATGTAAATAAGCGTCCAAAATCCGGCGATATTCAAGAATAGTAAAAAAATAATCAATAATCATAAATGCCATCGTGGATAAAAATAAATTTTATTATACTACTGTTCCTCGCCAGCGGCATCCAACGGTAACTCAGTTATTGGCAAATTGTCTGCGTTATTGTGCTTGGTTTTTAATCTCTTAACAGCTTTCTTTTTAGGCGCACCGACGTGAATTCGAATGCCTTTATGGCGTGGTATTTGCTTCAGCTTGGTCTCCTGTAATATATCGACGTGTTTAGCAAGAAAACAATTGAAATTGTATTTAAAACAGCAGCTTACCTTCATTTCCTCATCCTTTAGCTTGCCGCCAATCTCGCCGGAGCAACGTTTGGCGCCACAGAAGCACGCCTTTTTGCCGTTATTCATTAGATCGTCCCACAGGTAATTGAATGTCAGCTCAGTATTCTGTAAGAATTGGAATAATTATTATAATTTACAAGCATATTTTATAAGAATTCCTACCTCCGGTATGTCCTTGATGGCGAATAGTCCCACGCGGTTAATACAGTTGACCGTCCACTTTTGGGTGGCGCAATTGGGCTCGCAGGAATGATTCATGAAACGGGCCAGATTCCCTTTCGGGCCGGCATCAATGATGAAATCCTTTTCCACGCCTAGGAAATAGAAATTCTCGTCGCGGTCGCGCGTCTTCTGCGCCATGCGACGCTGGAACTCGGCATGATTGATCACCTCGCCGACATACTCGATGATAAAGTCACCCTCGGCGATGGCCTCGCGGCAGACAAGGCCAAAGCCGCGCTCGTTCATGTAGACGACCTCGAGCCGTGGGGATTTGCGCAGCTCGAACAACTGATTTTCGCATTTGCTGCCCGCATGACAATAATCCGGATGGCATTCGTGGTACAGCATGCGATTGAGGCAACCCGATTCGGGGCCGCACGGATGTGCGCTACCCGGCTTGCACTCGCAAATGTTCAGATCCTCCTCGTTGTAGACGAAACGCACCGGCGGCACCGGTTTGTTGGTCTTGATCTTGATATACGGCGGCGGATAGAGTCTGTTGCCGCTCAAGCGGCCGATGGCCTCTTCCTGTCGCTTTTCCTTGATGATTTTCAGAAAGCGTGTAGCCTCCTCCACCCCGGCCGTATACCGTTTGGACATTTGCGACTTGTTCTTGTAACCGTCGCCCGTATCACCCTCAATGTAGAGGTAGACGCGTCGCCGCGATATCCAGCCGTGATCGTTGGTGCCAAAGAAGCGCACCACAAAATCGTTGCTTCCATGCGGTTTCTTGAGTATGTTGCTGGGTATCTCTGTGGGCGGCAGTATGATGGCCGGCCACCAGCGGAAATTGTTGAACTTGGCCCACACGATCTCTCCGTACAGTGGCAGTCGTCCGCTCTCGCACTCCTCACAGATGTAGCTTTCGTTGGTCTTAATTGGAATGTTACGACAGTGCGCGTGCACTGCAATGGGACATGTCTCGCAGCAGACCAGCTCGCCGCCGCGCACGCAAATGTAGCACCACAGCACATTCAGATTGGCATCCGCCTTGGCAATGTTGTGTCTGGGGCAGATCAGATGCGTAACGGTCAGCATGCGCGAGCCGGCAGGAATGCAACGTGAATCCTGATGATATGTGGCCGGACACTTGACGCACTTGGTCAGCTTGGCGCTGCCCAGCTGCTGGTATTTGCCGCTGGGATCATCCGAGACACAGGTGTGGCACACGTGCATCGGACAGCGCGACGAGAAGTTGCTAATGCTCGCCTGCGGCCAGTACTTGCAGCAATTGGCATGAAACTTATTGCTGCACATGGGTTGACTGCAGCCGATTAGCTTGCTGCTCACCGATGGCTCCTTGGCCTCCACCTCGGCAATTGCCGCGGCTGTAGCTTCCTTGTGCGGTGACGCTGGCGGTGAATTGGCTGGCAATTGCTTCTGATGGCAGATGCAACAGATATCCGTTTTGCCACTGGTGCACTCGTGACATATGAGCGGCTCCATGGCCTGCTCCTGTTTAATTTCATCGCCAGTGATGTGTTTTAAGTGTGTCGAAATCGGAATATTCATTTCTGAAATAGGCGATGAGCTGGTCAGCGGATCGGTTGTCATACTTGGTGGTGCCGCTGCAATTGCTTTCAAGCCCTTCGTTGTTTTTGCAGTCTTTTGTTGCACCAAGCAAGTGGCATGCAGCCAGGTGTTGCAGTTGAGCGCACAGCGTTGTATATCGCCACCTGGCTCGTAGCAGTATTTGCACACGGGCTCGCGATTGAGCCCGCGGAACAGATACTTGCGGTCCAACTGGAGTATATCTTGGACAACCTCATCGATTGGGCGACCTATAGGTTTTTTCACTTTCGTATGCTCGGGGAGATGTCGTTCCGGCTGCATGAACTCGGGCGTTGACAGCGTTGACGGTGCCTTTGTGGCTGTTACGCTGGGCGGCACGACTGGCGTCAAGCTGCGCCGTAGCATCATGGTCTTCAGACGATTTGAGAGACGCTTTATGGTGCCGACGCCGCGACCACGTTCCGTATCCAGGCGAGCCGAACCCAAGAGATCCGCATCTCCGTTGGCCAAGTCACGCTCCAGCTCGCGCAGCTGCAGTTGCTTCAATGACCAAATGTTCCTAACCACCGCCAGCAGCACCTTTTCCACCTTCTCCTCCTGCCGATGAACCATCACGTACTCTTTAATCGCATCGAACAGTTGCCCGAATTCGGGATTCTTATAGTTAACCAAGTCGGGTGAGAGTTGCTTCTCCCCACCATGCGACTCCGACACAGAACTGTAGCCCACCGACGCCTCGACGTTGTCGCTGACCTTGCGTCGCTTCGCTCGCTTCTGGTGGTTGTGCTTGACCGGAGAGAATGCCGGACTGAACGGTGAGGAGGAACGTTCGCGCTTCACAGCCACGAGTTGTGCGATGGGCGTCTTGGACATCAGATTATCCGTGGAATCGTACAGGCTGCTGCCCACATCGGAAGTATTATCCTGCCGCATGGGCTTCGTGTGCTTTCGCTTCTCCTTATTCTGAATTCTGTTGGGGACGAGGGCATCGATAAAATGTTTATCAAGTAAGCATAGTTATATCTGGGTATATATTGCTACTTACATAGACTTCTGATAGATTTCAGAGAATTTTTCCATACGACCAGCGTAGGGCAGCTGGCCAACAATGTTCGCTTCCTCGATGGCCTGCCGCCAGATGAGCAGCTTATTTTGTTTGGGTATCATCTGGCGGTACTTGGCGCTTCGCGGGCCATGCTTGATGCGTACCTCCTCGCGCAGCTCTTCGAAAGCTTTGAGACCCGCAAATGGTAAAAGATTTTCCGATTTGATCCAATTGTGGCGGCCATTATCGGCAAAAAATCGAACGTGAACCTGTATGGGCACAGGACCGCCAGGCGCACTGTCCGTTGATTTGCGCTGCGGATGGGTCTGGGGATTGCCGACAATTTGGTTCAATTGATCGGGACATATCATGCAGGGCCAGTAGCAGTAGGTGAATAGTTTGCCCCAGTACAGATCACCCACCTGGTAGGTGGGCCAGCCAGAATCCGTGACTATGGACGAACCCTTGGCGCTGTCCAAGCTGATTGATGATGGCGACTTTATAGATTGTTCGCTACTATTTGCTGGCTCTATAAGATCTGGTGGGGATTTAATGGCTTCGATTTCCGTTGATGTCGAAGCTGGCAGTGCAAACATCGCGTCCACATGGCTGTTCTCTAAATCTAAATCCTTCGGCTCATTTGTCTTGACTTCAGTTTTTTGTACATGCATTTGCTCATCTGTTTGGAATACTTTGTTGGCCGCATCCTCTTCAACTAGTTCAATTTTGATTAACAACTCGGCATTGGCCTTTTCCGACGTTTGGCTAGTGTTCATTGGTAATTGATCCTGCGGCTCCTGCTTCAGTTCAGGGATTTGTATTTTAGCTTCTATTGCTGCGTGCTTTGGCATTTCTTTAGTGCTTTTTTTCTTTGGCTTTATGCCGCGTTTCAGTTTCCGCTTCTGCTGTTTGCGTATGGGCTGTGCCACCGCCACGTCCTCGGCGTCAGCTTCAAAGCCCGTGGTATTTGGCGAGCTGGCGCCGTTCTTGATGAGCAGCTTATCAATGGGACTCATGTAGGCAGCACTCGGCAGCGTGTGCCCGCCTGATATAAGGGTTTTTGGCGAACCGATGTCGCTGTCTCTATCTCTGCCGTTCAGCTCGCAGCCGCTGTTTGGCGTTAGCGCGTGATTGCGTCGACGAGTTGTGCGCGTATTGTCATCACTTTCGGGGATTGTTGGCGAGTTGTTCGCGTTGGCATAGCCAATGTACTTCGGGCTCAAGTTTGATTGTAAGTTGATCAAGTCGCGCTTCCCTAGCAGCGTGACATATTAGCTTTAATAACCCATTTATTTTCTATTAACTCTTCACTTACTGTGCATAGGTCGGACTCGCTGTTTTCCCATTCCCACTGCTGCGACTGATGGCGTCTGTTGTTGTTCTGCATCCGTGCGCAGTTCATTTTCGGTGAACTGTTCACTACTGTCGGTTGCCGACTCAGCATCATTGCCGAAATTTCGTCGCTTTTTTAGCAGATTTCCAGGAAATCGTTGTACCATGTTTGGCTGGGCTACAGCGGTTACGGCTTCAGTTTTCACCACAGATGCGATGGTACTAGCAGTTGCCTTGTCTAAGGCCTTTGGCGATGATTGAATAGCAACAGCGTCCTGCATGTCTGTGTATGTATTATTTGCACTTAATTTCATAACTATAATTACTTAATTATTCAGATTGCATACAACAAGCGCACAATTAATACCAAGCATACCAAGCGCTCGCTTGCGCCAAATTTTTATGCAGAGTTGCAATAGCATACCGCTGTGGGCACCCCAAAAACATAACATTTCCAGAAATGTTATTTACAGCGTTCATCAATGATTTTCTGGTCGCGCTACCGTTGCCTATTTTTCAGTTTTGCAAAGAAGTTATATGCAATTCGATGCGAAATATAAAAGGAAATGGTTTAAAAACATTTTTATTTACAGCAAATACCTTAACAATAAAACCGCAAGTATCGCTCGAATTTAAACTTAACAGCTACCAACCAGCTGCAAATGTCTGTCTCATAACAGCACAGCTGTTGCTTCACATTAACTATCGACTACTATTTGCCAGTGTTGTACACCACAACAAAGCACACAATATTAAATTGTTAATAGTTCGGTGTTTTTTATGTTTGTCGTCTGCGGTCACACGGCGATATTGCTGAAAAAAAACATTTCTTCCAAAATATAAATTGGATTGTTGAACGATTTAGTTGCGTTCAAATAAAATGGATAATTTTGTTAAGACCCTTATTGAGGAGGTCAAATCACAGGGCGTCTTCGACGAGTTTCGCTTCAACTGCTGTCTAGCGGATGTGGACACAAAGCCAGCATATCAGAATGTACGCAATCGCGTTGAGACGGCTGTCAACGATTTTCTGGCCAAACAACACTGGACACCCGACACGAACAAGGTGCAGCTGCGGGAACGACTACGTAAACATTTGCTCGAGTGAGTCTGAACTCATTTACGCTGTTTTCTCACTAACACATCTTGTACCTTGCAGCTCTGATGTGCTGGACAAGGGCGTGGATCACATTGTGGATCAAGTGGTCAATCCAAAGGTGGCCACAATTTTTGAACCAAAGATTGAGAGCATTGCCTACAAGTATCTGGGCATTACGCCACCCCCGCCGCCAGCACACCCGCCTCCACGTCCACCCCTATTGCCAGCCCCGCCCCTGCCGCCGTACACTGGCCATGGTCTTGGCCATATGAATGGCGGCAATCTGCTGAAGGTGGAGACCACTGCCAGCCTTTTGCCCACAGATCTGGAGCAAATCAGTCCCGATTCCGATCGTGCGACAGTCAAGTCCGATGCCAAGGAGGACAGCAAGGACGATGAGCTGCCGCCTGGCGTGGATGGTGATGATATTCTCGATGATGATGATTCCACATCTCCAGCATTTGAACCTGCCAACAGCATTAAGGAAGACACAAACAATGGCTCGTTTAACAATTCGGATTCGGTTAAGGATGTTAAAGAACTGGTGAATGAATCGCGAGACGCTGGCGCCTCGCAGACCTCACAGCTATCCCAGGTATCCAGCGACAGTCGCCTGACCATTGCCTCCACAGACGCTCAACAGCCAACGTCCGCCAACAACAGCGTGGAACTCACAACGAATATTGCTGCCAACATATCGGAGGAGGCGCAAATGCCCAAGTTCAATGAGAACTCCTGCGATGCGAACGACAACAGTGGCCGCCAGTTGCATTTTGACATCAAGCAGGATGCTATCACATTCGAGGGTAAGTGCGAGGTGCAGTTCATGAGATTATATAAATTTATTTTGATTTCTTGCAGGCACTGAACGCAGAACATCCATGTCGGAGAACAACAATGGCGGCACGCGTTCCCTTTCCATTGAGGATGCCATCATGTGCGAGGTAAAGGCCAATATAAATAATGCGAGCGAGCCAACACAAACAAACCCACTGCCAGAGACGATGAAGTCAGTGCGATCGCCGGAAAGTAGCTTTGGTTTATTCTCCGATTCGACACCAAACGCGCAGAATCCCAAAGATAGCTCTACAGCTGTCGCTCAGCTGCCTCCACTGCCCGAAGTGCCTCAAATGCATAATATAAAATCAGAATTAACGCAAACAGAGGAAGAGAATATAGACGAAGTGAGGGCGGAAGAAGTGAAGGTAGAAAAAGTAAAGGCAGAAGAAGTAAAGCCACATGAGGCGAAGACGGGTGAAGCGAAGGCAGATGAAGTGAAGACAAACGAAGCGAACGCAGATCAAGTTGAAGCCACGCCCGCAACGTTGCCAATAGTGCCCGATGAACTTAAAGATTATATTAACAAATCAGCCGAATTGACCGCGTCGCCTGCATCCGCTTCTTCATCCTCGCAAACGAAGAAGCACTCACACTCGCACTCTAGAGATAAAGACAGACGTCATCATTCGCAATCGCGCTCAGAGGATAAGTCGCGGCGAAAGTCACGCGACCGCGAACGTGAGAAATCACGCAGCAAAACATCTTCCAGCTCGAAGCACTCCTCCTCACACACATCACATTCGTCCAGTTCGAAGCACCGGAGCAGCAGTTCGAAATATGACAAAAGCTCCACAACGACTTCGAGCAGTCGCAGCAATCATGAGTCATCCTCGTCGAAGCGTTCCTCGTCGCGCCAAGACTCGTCATCTTCCTCTAGTAAGAAACACAAATCTAGCTCATCAACGTCACGCTCGGATCGCGATAGGGATCGTCGCGAGAGCAGAGAAAGCCATAGTCACCACAGTCGCAGTCACAACGGCAGCGGAAGCTCATCCTCCAACTCAAAGCGTAGCGATCGGGATCGAGATCGGGATCGTGAACGCGATCGCAACAAGTCTAGTTCCAGTTCATTCTCCACTTCCGCCTCCAATTCCATAACAGCAGTGATCCAAGATGATCACAATGAGGTCAAAGCAAAGCTACAGAAACGTCATAGCGACGATTCAAACGATGAGGGTAGACCTCCCGGCTCCTCCAACAAATCGCCCTCAGAAACTGCCGATGCGCAAACCAAAGAGAACGCCACAGAGCCAGCGTCGCAGACTGGGAACACGGCGCCGGAAACAAATGGATCCAATGTAACCAACGGCTCCAATGGCACAAAAGACAACGAAACGTCTGCTGAGCTTGTGCCTGCCAGCAATGTGGTCATTATTAGCGACATGCTGCAACAGTCCACGGTCAGCTACATCGAGCTCAACAGCGCTGGGTTAGCACAGAAGCAGGTCAAGCCGGAATTGAGCGACGAAGTGTCAAAATCAACGGATTCGATAGAATCAAATGAATCAGCGTCCGCGGTCAGCTCACCAGAGCCAGTTGTCGCAACAGAGGTCACAACACCACCAGAATCGCGCAGCCCTCCAGCTGAGCAATCAAATGTGCCCATCGTGGAGCCGGCTGGCGGTGGTGAGCGGGCAACGGTAGAGAAGGAAATCGTAACGAATATGTCCGCAGAGTCAAACAGCGCCGAGGATCGCTTGGAGCCGGTCAAAGTTGCAGAAACAGAGGAAGATGGGACTGCTGTTTCGGTAAATTGTGAACACCGCAAGGAATCCGTGAACTGCGTGGAAACTTCAAATCAACCCGATGACACTGCACGCACAGAGGAAATGGCCGAGACAATCACTCACTTTGAGTCGGATGCCGAGGAGTTCAAAGCGCGTCTGCAGCTGATTGAGCAGCACATCAAGGATCGCCGTCAGCTGCTCAATGTCTTAAGTGCGATTGAGGAGACGGACTGCCCGCGGCGCAGCCTAACCAAACGTCGCCTTAGCAGCGAGGCAGCCCCTTCCAAGCAGCACAGCAGTTCCAGTGCCAGCAGCAGTAGCAGCATCCCAGACAGCCCAGATGCCAAGGCAAAGAGAACGCGACGCGACGATGCCAAGACGTCGCCCACGCCATCGGACGTTAGCGTCAATTCGAAGGAGAACGAGGAGCTGGAAAAGCATGAAAAAGGTATTTATATAATCCTGTTTTAGCTCTCAGTATTGTCGAACCCCATCTATATTCATTTGTAAATATCGCCTTTATCTTCTTTCCACATGCATACCATCCAAAATCTTATAAATCCATAAAACGCATATTCTAATAATTAAGTTTTCATTAAACGCCAAACTGGGTAAGACTGCCGCATTACTAACGCTACATCTCATCTCTATTTGCTCGAAATTTTTTTTGTTTAATGGGCATAAACTCTTCGATTAATATTCGTGTGTGCGTTTTCACAGGCGATCTTTCCTCTAGGCGACTCAGCCAGAAGCTGTGCCAGCAGCAGCGCTATACAAACGATGATCTCTATAAGCCCCGTCCACTTTTGTCGCAGCGTTCGCGTCGGCGCGGCCTGGATTCAATCCTCTAGCTGGCGCATCCGCGCCAGGTTTAAACAATAAATGAAACAAAAAGCATGTTATATATATATAAAAAGCAATAAAAAGGCAATTGTTGTTGTTGCATTTGACATAAAACAAGTGTTTATATTTTATCGCCTTTTAATAATTTTGGGGATTTCCATTTCATCTTTTGTGGTTTTTCTTTTGAAGGTGTTTAACAATAAAGTGTTAATTTTAGGGCTACATTTTACAGTTACAAAAAGCAAGTGCAATATTTATATACATATATAGTTTCGTAATCTGTATACGCATGTATATAAATAAAAGATAACAAACAATAAACATAATAATTATGTGGTGTATATGGTGTGTGAGTGTGTGTATATATAAACCGAGGCTGTATCTAGATCCGTCCGCCCGCCTGTACTTGATCTGCAGAATTGAACTTTTCCCTTTTTTGTTAGTTTGTTTATAGCCTAAAAACTTTGGTACTTAAGGGTATTGATTAATTACAGTTAGCATGTCTGATTAATTGGTACATAAGAGCAAAAGAATAAAAAATAGATAATATATAATAAAACTTTAACAATTAAGAATCACAATCAAGCGCCGGGCTTCGGGTTCGATGCACACCTCGCACTGCGGGCCCTAGGACCCCGATCAGTTGCCTCTCATACAAAATGGTACAATACAATAAAGCAGCTAACACTTGTTTATCGGATCAAACTGAATTTTTTTTCTGCCTTTTTAACAGCTTACTTTGTTGTTGTTTTATTTGTAATTTGATTACAAATCAATTGTTTTTCTTCTTGCGAAACGTTTTATTTGTATGTGTTTGCTTTGTGTTTTTTGTTTTGCTTTACTTTAACAACATAAACATAAATATATTCATATATATATACTTTTAAATTTGTTTTAAAAAAAATCATCGCAGTAATACATAATTTTAGGTAATAGTATTTTACAAGTTCTCTCATCATTTTCAAATAACATAGATACAATATTATTATCAGTATTTTTAACAAGAATTTTGTGTGTGTGTGTGTGTTTAGGGTAGTTTTGTATTTTTGGGTGTGGGTCTGTATATGTTAGTTTGTCTGCTTTTGAGTGTTTGTGTGTGTGTGTGAGAGCGAGAGTTTTGTGCACAACAACAACTACAATTTAACCTCCGACTATGGAGTGATAAAACTCTCTCACCGACTCCGCGCCGAGTATTCATACAAAGAGCCAGAACGGAGGGCCGAGGACGGGCAATGGCAGTCGCCAAGCGTTTCAAACGCCGTGCCCGACACCATCGCAGTCTTCTCCTCATCCTCCGCCAAAAACATATAACTAGTGCTCCGTTCCAGCTCTCTTTAACTAAAAGCTATGCTTATGTCTTAGTCGCTGCTGTTAACGTGCTAACGAACGCTGGCCTCGCTCGCGGCCGCGCCCACACGCCCAGCTTACGTACTGGAGAAGCCCCGCTCGTAGGGACTCTTCACGTCCGTATGCCTCGTATGTAGATTGATGGTGGGCGCAGCGGTTCGCGTGGATAGCTCACAGACCGTCTTAATGGCTCCGGAGGCATTTACCGTTGGCGGTGCTGGATGCAGCGTCGTTCCATCCTTAGGCGTAACCTCCGCCACCTCCTCGCTCTGCTCATCAGCCTCGCTCTTGGGCAGCAAATAGTCGACATTGGCGGTAGGTTTGACCAGTTCAGACCGGCCCGTAATTGACGATTTATACTCCTCTGGTTTCAAACCACACAAATAAAACTTGAAGAACTCATACGTGGACCAACAAATGGCCGTGGCGGGCATGGAGTACAGCACGCGTGCCGTGATGCCCTTAAAGAAACCCCTTGGACCAGCCATGCGGTAAATCTGCAAGCCAAAAAAAATAATTAGACATGATACCAGTTCTTATTTTTCTGAGTCTCGTTTACCTTTCGGCTGGCTTCGATCATGCCCTTGGTGAGGCCCGTTTCCTGTGTGTTGAGCAGCGTCTTGACCACATCCAGTGGCGTCGTTATAGCCGCCGCAGCAGCGCCTGCCGCTCCGCCGGCTAACATGTGTACAATCGGATTATACTTGCGCTCAATATTCAACTGAGAAAAGTTAAAATCGAAGAAAATTTCAATAAGCAATTGTAATTTATGAAAATGAGCTCAAATTTAATGTTATAAGGATATCAATTCAATTAAAATACGGTTATAGAAAGCGAATTAGATATCGATATGCATAGAATGAATTTAAAGTCTCAGGGGATTTTGAAAAATCAAATTATTAACAAGAAAATACCCTGTACCAAATTGTACGTTATGCATTCAGGAATAATTTTATTCTGCATATATTACGTGAAAATCAGCAAAAAGGATTTAGCTTATGAAGTCTCTCGCTGTTTAAGGGTTGACACAGACGGACAATATATATGAAATTAACGGAGATGCGTTTTACAGCCTTTTAAGAACACTTTTTAACCATTTTCAATGTATGAAGGGTATAAATTATCCTTACCATATTCTGTAGGAATTCGTATGTGGTAAAATGTATTGTCTGATATGGTATATTCATGACCAACTGCGTCGAGTAGGAGCGATAGAAGGCGCCCACGCCCTCCTTGCGGTAGATTTCCCGCATGCAGCGTATAACCGAGGTATATGGCGAATTGTACATTTGCATGCGCTGCTTGATCACGTCCGTGGGATTGGAGATGGCATCGTGTATAAGCGTCGCCATAGAGCCAGACAACACTACAAAGAAGCAAACACAACTCAACAACGATCATTTTGGGGGCGGTCTGCAGCTAAACCCACCGTAGTTTAAATGGTTGTGTGATGTGAATTTCGTGAGCGTTTCTTTCGTCATCTCATAGACCGCAAAATATAATGAATGTGCCGGTCCAGCGCCAAGTACCACAGCGCTTGCTCCGCGAATGGGCCTGAGAAAATAGGAGAAATATATATATATTAAATTCATGTGATATTAATTAATCTATAGCTTACCTCATGATGCCCTCACGCAAAATCATGTTCCGAAATGTGGCCAATATATTCAAATGCGCAGTGGGCGACGTCAGGCTCTGCATACGGGTCTACAGATTAGGTACAAAAGGGTTAATAAATGCCATTGTTTTTGGTTTAGGTTACAGTTATGGATATAGTTATAAGCAACACTCCAAACTTTAAAATAGCCCTGAATATAGGCTCTTCGGCTGACTTTTTCTCTGAGAATATACAATATGTTATAGCAATACAGGAACAATCAGTAGTCAACTGAATTTATGGGAAGGAAAACACCATTAAATACAATAAATGTTATAAGTAGTCTAAACCATTAAACTGATATAAAGATTAGAGAAAGAAATCCCCATCAGAAACTTAACTGCAGTTGACTTTTATTAGGCGCGGCTGAATTTTAAATTTGATTTACTTAATTTGAGAGTGCTAATAAAAGGCAAACGTGATAAGATTGCACTTTATAGAGTAGCTTTGCTTGCTAATTCATAATAAAAACTGTCGACATTTCCCACAAAATATAAAGATAGCAATATATTTTTCAAAAGTTAACTAAACAATTGGTCTACGTAATAAAGTTAAGATAGTAAGCAGAATACAAGCCGGTGTAGCTAATGAATTTCTTTGGAAAAAATATAACTTTTATGAAAAACTGAACAACATTCCGCCTGGAATTATATAAACATATATATAGAGTGATTCTAGTGAAAAATGTGCTGGCGGTTTATAATTTAATTTCGAAAATTTTTCCAATGAAGTTAAGTGGACAGGCAATCGAGTTGACAGCATCCATGCAAAAAATTACAGATACGTGGTCCCAAATGCGATACGAATACGAAAAGATTAATATAGCTTTTATAACAATAGCTTTGTACTTATTTATTCATATCGTTCATAGGGCATTCAAAGTATATAAATATATATATTTATATAATTATCAAGAGAATGTGTGTGTGAGATCGCCGCTATCGGGCCCAGATGATATCAGCGTCAGCGAGAAGCCCGCTCAAGGCGATGTAACTGAACAATATTCAAGTCAATAGCCACATTAAGTGTGTGATGATAAATTCGAGCTGTTTACAATTAAAACATACACATATTTGCATTCTGTACACGAAGTATTCAATCTGTTTGATAAATATAAAAGGTTATTTCACCACATAGTGGCAATGATTGGTTATATAATGAACCACATATGGGTGGCACTGATGGCACAGATCATAGTCGACTATTCATATAGTAACCCATCACAAACACTTCTCCCCCACCAGGGATCCCACACATGATAAGCAAAAAACCCAAATCGACAAAAAAAAACTATAAAAAATAGCGAAACTAAATTAAATTATTTATAAACTCAAGTGAAAAAACAACAACTACAAAGTATTTGCTTTAATTGCTGTTCAATTGAGCATTTTAGTCGGTTTTTGCTGTTGTTATTGTGTTTCTGCGGCTGCTCTGAATGTCGTAACGTATAGAAATTAGCTCGTCACCATGCGGCAAAATAAGTACGTTTGTTTGTATGCACAAATATGATTACTCGTCTGTTGATGACGCCGGGAATCCCTAGGCAGCTTTAGCTTGACATTTAATTGCTCGCCGGCCGTCAACTCTGGATCGTCTGGCTGAAACCCAACTTGTATATACATATACAAAAATTGACAATCGACAATATTTCTTTTTTTTTGATTCCGTTGAGAAAATCAATAAAGGTTCGGTTGCCCAAACCAACCGAATTCGTACAGGCAAACGAGCATTACTCTCGAAACGAAGTATATGGCATACTGAGTGCACGCTCACATATTGCTATTTTGCATATGTACATATTTATAAGATAATATACACATTCCGTCTATATACTATATATATGCGTACAATCACTATGACGTCCTATGGTTAAATGGTTAATGTAGTCAACAAATTATGACTTATTTCACGTTTCGATCAATAGATAAAGGACCGAAGAAATATTTAAATATGTATATTTTTGATCAGGATAACACTGCACTTTTAAATTCTGTGTTTTCTTTATGAATATTTGATATTTGTATATATAGTTTATAGGTAATATACTACTATGACCGTCATCGTTTATCGCTATTTCAATCTCTTTTTTTCTCTCAATTATTTTATATCGCTCCGTTCAGCTTAATTTCCATTTTACCTGTTCCCTTACATTTTGCTTTTCCATCTGACTTGATTTTTTATTTTACTCACACTGGTCTTTAAAAAGCAGAAGTATTTGAAAATAGCATAGAAAGGTGAATTTGAACTCTCCTCTTCAATCTCTCACTTCATTCGCTCACCTATATTATTCGCTTTCCTTTTTAGATATCGAATTTCGAGAGATCTTTCAATTTAAATAATTGTATCCGTTAAAAAGGTTTTATTTATAAAGTCTTCCACAATTCAGACCTAGCTACAGGGTTACTCCAAGTCGAGCACTCCTAACTATATCACCCTTTGATTTCATTTGAACTGTTTATCAGTTAAGTAAAATCTAATTAAAAGCCTATGTAAAACTGAACGTTGCTATCATTCCGTACGTTTCTTTCTTTCGTTCTCTTGATGAGGTTGTATTTTAACGAATGGACATTGTTTTTACACAAGTGCATACATACATACATATCTACATGCGCATGCAAAGAAATATGTACATATATGTATATATATGCAAATTGTGAAATTGAACAGACTTTGGCACAAAAAAAAGACCGGCATGTCGAGTGTCTGTTATTTTTTGTATAGCTGATTCAGATTATATCATTATGCGTGACTTATTGAGCCTCAAGAAAAAACATGATACGGCGCTAATGCAGAGCTAATCTTATCTGCTATTATAAAATCGTCGTGAACGTGCACTGATAAGCTCGGCTATGGAAACAAATTAAGCAGCTGAGTTTGGCTGAAAGAACCCGCACTGAATCATCTCTCCACTCTTCGGGTGAGTGGTTAGCAGGGGGGGTGGGGCGGATGGTAATTTGCGGCGAGCAACTCGCGCATTGCTGAGCAGCAAAAGTACAAGGAATTACATCACGACTATGCCAAGGCATAAGACGAAAACACCAATACACACGCACACATACATGTATGTATACATACATGCTTGCACATGGGAAACACATAAAGATATGCGCAATTGTGAGGTTAGGGTTACAGTGAACGCTTTTGCGTTCATTGGAAAACAAGCAGGAAGCAACAACAAATGCACTGCACCACACACTCACCTTAACCGAGTCCAGCGGATACATGACAATATGCTCCAATACGCCCGCTAGAGCGCCAGCCGTCATATTAACACCGACGCTGGTCGTCGGCAGCGATTCGTAATCATCGATATTCATGGCCTCTGTCGGAACTTGCAATTGACTTGATTTCCAAAAATCTTATTAGATTTTGCTTCTTTTAAAAAAATATTATACTTTTTGTAAAGGAGCCCGCCTGCCCGCTTGCGTTCTTTTGCTTTGACAGTGTGTTTTCTTTTCGCCTCTGTCTTTCGCCCCAACTTTCGCAGCGAGTTTGCAGGCACCTGCCACCAACAGCAGCTGATAAGCGATATGGCTTTTCGTTTCACACACACACACTCACGCACATACGATTGCGATCGATGATACCGTTAGAACTATGTTTGGTGGGTTTCCGTTTGGAGTGGGCTGAAGTTGAAGGACAAATGCACAACTATTGCCGGCGTACATTTAATTTGCACACTTATAATTTTGTTGTATAACACGGTTGCAGGCCTCTTTGGGGGCAGAGGGATGTACGAGACTACACGAAACTATAACTGACGGGCGCTCCACCTCCACGCACGACGAACAATAATGAAATGCCGATTTTTGTTGCTGCTCGTTTGGACCCAAGTGGCTCTCGCTGCTGCCGTTGTTGCTGCTGCTGTCACTATGCGCTGCTGCTGCCGTGGCGCATTCTCTATGATGTGTACTAATATAAATATATAAAATGGTATTACGAATTAGCTTTGTGTGTGTTTGATAACTCACGCAAATGTTGACTGCTTGTTAAATTATTAAATTTCTTGGCCAACTACAAAACCCGATCCGTGTTTGCGAGTTGCGTTGTGCACGTGTGTGTGAGTGTATGTGTGTGTGTGTATATGTGGGCATGCGAGAGAACGCAGATAAAAAGAGGAATGTCAAAAACAGCTTGTGCGGACTGTTATCGAATGCTGCTGCCATTACTAGGCTGCATATGCAGCGCACAATGTTATCGATAGATTTAGTATTTTTCGTACATGTACAATATTTTATTATTTATTTTATTGTCAATAAAATATAAAATCGTTAAAAATCGCATTAGCTCAAATATTTTGGGAAAAAGTCGAGTATATACACATGTATAATACAGTCACAAATATTTTGTGTAACTAGAAAATAATTGAAAAAATACCTATTGCTAGGTGGCAACTCTGTTGTCACTTATTTATATGCTTTGTCTGCGACACAACGGCGTCATTTTTGTGTGCGAAAAGTGTTCGGTCGGTCAGCATCAACTTCTGACGTGGGGAGTTACAACTGCACCTGTGTGAAGTGACGTGGCCATAAGGCAAATTAACTGATTTCCTCAGAAGATAAAGTTGTTAGACATTAAAACCCAAATATGAAGCAGATTTTGCTGCTGGGCCTTTTGCTTTTAGCAGGTACGCTGCGCTTTAATGCCACGCTTGATGCTTGCCGGCACTTTAACCTAGTTTTTCATTTATAATATTCTTATTGAAATCTTTGCAAAAATAGGCATAAATCAAATTGCTGCTGATGACGATGCCAACCCAGAAACAATTGACTTGGATTTAGGCTCCTTTAAGGAGGGTTCTAGAACAGGTAAGCTATAAAAAAGATACGCCCCCTACCGGTCAGTAGTGTTTTTTGTACACGTCAGCGTTTAGCCTTTACCGCTGCTAATGCTGTGAACGCCCCTTATCTACATAGAAATACGCGTATAATATGCAATACATTTATATATATTTTTTTCTTTCTGCAGATGCCGAAACGCTTAAGCGCGAGGAAGAGGCTATTAAATTGGATGGACTGAATGTGGCACAACTGAAAGAAATACGCGAAAAGGTACCCGCATGCACTCGTATACGCACACATACATAAACATAAAACATCCATTCATAAAACGAAAAACAATATCAGTGTTCTTGTCGGGAGTGCCCATCCACACACATATATATTTATATATAACACGTATACTCACACATGCAAACATCCTAAATCTTAAAAAAAAAAATGAATTGTTTGCTTATTTAAATTATTTTTTTTTTTGCAGGCTGAAAAGTTTACATTCCAAACGGAGGTGAATCGCATGATGAAGCTGATTATTAATTCGCTGTACCGCAACAAGGAGATTTTCCTGCGCGAGCTCATCTCGAACGCTTCAGATGCCATTGACAAAATTCGTTTGCTGGCGCTGACGAACCGCAAGGAGCTGGAAACTAATCCAGAGCTGCATATACGCATCAAGGCTGATAAGGAAAACAAGGTGCTGCACATCCTTGACTCGGGCATTGGCATGACCCATCAGGATCTCATCAATAATTTGGGCACAATTGCCAAGTCCGGCACGGCGGATTTCCTGGCCAAAATGCAGGATCCTAGCAAGTCGGAGGGTCAGGATTTGAATGATATGATTGGTCAGTTCGGTGTGGGTTTCTATTCGGCCTTTCTGGTTGCCGACCGTGTGGTGGTGACCACAAAGCACAACGATGACAAGCAGTACATCTGGGAGTCAGATGCCAACAGCTTCAGCATTACGGAAGATCCACGTGGCGATACCCTGAAACGTGGCTCCATCATCTCCCTGTACCTTAAGGACGAGGCTCAGGACTTCCTGGAGCAGGACACTGTTCGCGAATTGATTCGTAAATATTCGCAGTTTATCAACTTCCCCATCATGATGTGGTCCAGCAAGACCGTCGACGAGGAGGTGCCCGTCGAGGATGAAGAACCGAAAACCGAAAAGACTGAAGATGATGTCGAGGAGGCCGACGAGGATGATGCCAAGGTTGAGGAGGACACCGAGGACGGCAAGCCCAAGACCAAGAAGGTCTCAAAGACCACCTGGGATTGGCTACTGATTAACGACAGTAAACCTATTTGGACTCGCAAACCCGCCGAGGTCACCGAGGAGGAATACGATTCATTCTACAAGAGTTTGACTAAGGACTCGAGCGAGCCCCTAACCCAGACGCATTTCGTGGCCGAGGGTGAGGTCACCTTCAAGAGTTTACTGTACATTCCAAAGGTTCAGCCATCCGAATCGTTCAATCGCTACGGCACCAAATCGGACAACATCAAACTCTACGTGCGCCGTGTCTTCATCACAGACGAGTTCAACGACATGATGCCCAACTATTTGAACTTTATTCGCGGCGTGGTAGACTCCGATGACTTGCCCCTAAATGTTTCTCGTGAAACTCTGCAGCAGCACAAGCTGATTAAAGTGATCAAGAAGAAGCTGGTGCGCAAGGTGCTCGACATGATCAAGAAGATTGACAAGGCCGCATACGAGAAGTTCTGGAAGGAGTTCTCCACCAAGTAAGTAACATAAATCTGCTCAAATCTCTTGGACAAGAATTGATCATTAAATAAATAATCATTTTGCAGCATCAAATTGGGCGTTATGGAGGATCCCAGCAATCGCTCGCGTCTGGCCAAGCTGCTGCGTTTCCAGACCTCTAATGGCCAGGGTGTCACCTCGCTGGCCGAGTATGTGGAGCGCATGAAGTCAAAGCAGGACCGCATCTACTATATTGCCGGCTCCAACCGTGCCGAAGTTGAGAAGTCGCCATTCGTTGAGCGCCTGCTCAGCAAGGGCTATGAGGTGCTCTACCTGGTCGAGGCTGTGGATGAGTATTGCATCTCTGCGCTGCCCGAATTCGATGGCAAGAAATTCCAGAATGTTGCCAAGGAGGGCTTCAAGCTCAATGAGTCGGAGAAGAGCCAAGAGAAGTTCGAGGTGCTGAAGAGCACTTTTGAGCCATTGGTTAAGTGGCTGAACGATGTTGCACTGAAGAATGAGATCTCCAAGGCTCAGGTTTCCGAGCGTCTGAGCAACTCGCCTTGCGCCCTGGTGGCCAGCGTGTTTGGCTGGACCGGCAACATGGAGCGTCTGGCCATGTCGAATGCCCATCAGAAGGCCGACGATCCGCAGCGCAGCTATTATCTCAACCAGAAGAAAACGCTAGAGATTAATCCGCGCCATCCGCTGATGCGTGAACTCTTGCGTCGCGTCGAAGCCGATGAGGCTGATGAAACCGCCAAGGACATGGCACTCATGTTGTTCCGCACATCCACCCTGCGTTCCGGCTTTATGCTGCAGGAGACCGCAACTTTTGCCGACAGTATTGAGCGTATGATGCGCCAGACACTGGGCGTATCGTTGGACGAACAAATCGAGTTCGATGAGGACGATGATGATAACGATGATGCCAAGACAGCCAGCAGCGAGACAAACGCAAATGCCGACGAGGACGACGAGGATCAGCAGCACGATGAGCTTTAAACTGCCGGCAAACATCACACAACGCATTTCAATCCCTTACCATCCCACATGCATATATGAATTTTGTAAATATACGATTGTGGCAGACAGACTGAGTTCATAACCCAAATCCTACGCATGTGCGAAGGTGAAACGATACCGTTGCATCAACAGTAATACTCCCTGGGCACGTGTTTAGTATTAAGTAAGAAAATTTCATAATGCATTGCAGTCAAGCTCTCTGGCTTAAATAAATATAAACTAATAAATAAATTTATCTGTAAACAAGTGAATAAATGCCTAACAGATTCCGAATAAAATATGATAAAAAAAAATGTAAATGTAAATTTAAAATATCTATCAATTAGTTATTGCTATTTCTCAGTCCTCCAAATCCGAGCTGAGAGGCTCATTATTTAGGGCTTTCAGATAGGTGTAGTATTTCAGCTGATCCGCAATCTGTCGCACCGCCTCCTCCTGTGTCAACTTGTACCTGTCCATAAAGAGACGAATTATCCAAAGCGGTAACAGACCGTTGATAACCAGGGAACCGTGCGGCTACAAAGAAACCACTTCTTTAGCATATGTGTATATACATATATAGTTGCAATTTGGCCGACTTACGCCTGATTTGCTGTACACCTCGGCCAATTTCTTGATCATGCTATCGCGAATTGTGTTGTTTAGTATGTCCATGGTGTGGCAGTGATCGATGGTCATGTAGCTGGTGGTTTGATACTTGTGCTCGCGCTCCTTGAACAGCCGATCGAAGTCCGTCCGATATGTCTCGAATGTGTTCAGCACATCCGTCTCGTCCATCTCCTTTAATAGACTAATATGCAAAGTTTATTTAAAGGATGAGGAAATAGTTGTTTTTTTAAGTATCTAAGATAATCTCATATGTGAGTTTATATACAACTTTTGAACAATAAATAGCTGTCATTTATTATTATTGAAGGGGAGCCGCTCTGCAACTAAATGGATCTATTGCGCCCCCTACTACGCCTAAAGCTTATCCATCAAGCCCAATATCTTGGACGTATGTGAGACGTTTGCTCGGGTTAAAACATTCTAGTGCCCCTATAATTATGTTGTTTCTTTGTTTTTCAGCAGTACATCTTAACTGTGGTTTGAACAATAGTTTATATTATAACAGTGTTCTAGCTGGCCTAGAAACAGACAGTTAGACGAACGCTACTACTTATCGTACTCTGCTTTTGATACAGATCAAGAATTTATATACTTCATAGCTTGATATATGTCTGCCTTCTGCAAGGCATAACGCATTTCATAACAATTTTAAAAGGAGTATACAAACAAAATATTGCGTACAGAATCTGAACTTCTCGTGGTTTGGGCATGTCAAGCATATTATTTAGTTTCTTGAGCACATCCATATTAATGCGTGCTCCATCGAGCTGCTCGAATTTCCAGTTCTGTGCATCAGCCGCAGTCTTTGTATTTCCATTGGCAACCGTGGCCTCTCTTTGTTTGTGTTTGGCGTTGACTGATTTTTTCTCGGCGCTGGATTCAGCAAAATTATCAACAGGCTTTGTTTTTACCTTTCGCGATACTGTCGCGCTGCAAAAGATGGTAGGTAATATTTTAAGATAAAAGAGTATAGTTTTATAGTTTATAATACCATATAATACCTCAACACAAATTCATTAAAACGACCCGGCTTCACCGTCGAACGGGCTGATCGACGTTCGGTCTTTGACTCCGCGGAGTTTGCGCTGCAAAGAGTTACGTCTTGGTAATTATTAAGGATTTCTTTAGCTGTCAAATCTAGCATACCGTGATGGTGGAGTTTTGGAGCGATTGGCCGTACGGCCACGGGACACTGTGAGTTCACTTTTAGATGTGCGCGGCACATCCTTAACAATTTGACTGTCTTGTGAGATCGATCGACGGTCACGTTTGTTGCTCGATGCCGAATCTGGACGTTTGCTTCGAGGCGCTTCATCAGCCGGCTGCCTGGGCTCGAAACTACTGCAATTATTTGATGGGAAAGTCAGGAGTCAGGAGAAAGGATGGATGGATGATTTGATTGATTTATTTACTGTATAATACTATAATTTGTTGGTTATATTTTGTTCAGAATTTCCAAATTGGATTCAGATATCTTAAATAAAAGAGTAGTTTTTGCAAAAACTCTTTTTTCGATTATACCTATGTTAGCTATATGATATAGTGGGCCAATGAAGACAAGAATTTAATAGGCAACTAGAACACGAAAAATATTTTCACACAAAAACTGAGTTTTGATAATTCTTACCTGCTTTTTGATTCTGGTTTCTTTTTGGGTACAGAGCTGGCACTAGCTGACTTAGACTTCACTTTCGAGCCATTGTTTTCTACCTGGTTGGTTTTTGCTTTGTCGGCATGCTTGCGCTTTGTGGCAAATGGTGTACTGACTGGTTTATCCTCGTGTGACATGTATCTGAGTACAATCTCCAGGCCCAGATCATTTTGGGCCAGCACCTCGTTTTGCAGCAGCTTCCGAGCCACTACCAGCCGTTCCGCCGATGAGTTTACCGACACCTGAATGTGATCTATTAGCATCTGGGTATTCAGTTTGTGCGCATCCTCCTGCCAATTGGTGATGCCGGCCAACAGTCGCCATAGGCCGCTCTCCACTTTAGCCCAGCGAGCGGCGGTCATCCAGTTAAAGTCAATTTCCGGTTCCTTTTCGAAGAAGTTTACTCTGTCCGGCAGAATCTTGACGACACAGAATATTTGATGCGAGCCATACTGAATGACAGCGTTTAAGTTGTTGCATTTAAATGAAATTTATTAAGCCTTACTTTGTATTGCTGTAGAACTACGCGAAATTCACCGGCGCTAGAAAACGACATTTTCACAAACATGTAAACAACAAAAAAGCGTAGTTTAATATCATTGCCTGGCGTTGCCACATCGACAAAGGCGGCAAATTATATGCGGGGTAGGCTAATGCAATCTGATGATTCCAAAATTGTATTTGTAATGCATTGGGAAGGCAAAATGTTAATATTAAAATTGTTGATTAAATGGTAATCACAATTGTAGCCTGCTTTTTGAGAGCGCTGAATTTCATTTATGACTAGTTTTTGTCGTATTTGGCCTAACTTGTATCACCGTTCCATTAACTACTGCTAAACTCAAATACATTGTACCTATCGATAGCTCACTTTTATCGTTTGGTGTTGCCAACTTTATGTTTTTCAAACGTCTTGGGAAGCGCGCGCTTGCAAAAATTCGTCGATGACCTACGCCCCTGAATTGGCTAAGGCGCGAGAGCTCTGGCAAAATACTTGATCTCTCGCGCTTAGAATAAGTAATGTTTTAGATTTAATGACATAATAAATTCGTTATCAGCGACGTGGTGAGTACACCACATCATGCTTAATCTCAGCGAGAGTCGAGACTCAACTGCTAATGTTGAGAAATTTGTGTTTGCGCCACAGTTTCAAATTAGTTTCTGAATGAGGCAGTCGCGCTGAACTTTGAAGACAGGCGCTTGTCTTGTTATCTTTAATTCAAATCAATCAATCAACGAAACTATCTGTAACAGCCTATTCGCGTGGACTATACATACATGTTCTATTATATGAATGCAAAAAGACAAAGATGAAAATAATAATGTGTGAGATTAGGAAAAGCTTTTCATTGATGTGTGTTGCTTTAGTGCTAAGCGCCCTACTGGAAACCTGCGTGGCCAAGCCGGCTCTTGACTCGGAGCCGGAGCCGGACCCAGAGTCCAGTGAAAACATTGTAACGGACGCCAATGCCGAATATCTGAAGACCTATGCGGCTCAGATGATGAGCTACATGAATCGGAGCGTGGCTCCGTGCGACGACTTCTACGAGTACGCGTGTGGCAACTGGAAGACGGTGGCAAAAAAGCGGGCGACGCATGGCAAGCGGAACAACCTGCTGGAGATTATCTACACGCTGAGCGATGTGGCCGAGGAGCTGCTGATGGACACCAAACTGGCCGAGGATTTGGGCTATGGGGCCGAGCAGCGCATTGCACAACAATTCTACAACGCGTGTCTCAGCGCTCAGCTGTATCCGCTGCCAGCCAGCGACCCCGCTTATCTGGCACTTATCAACTCGATTGGTGGCTTCCCCGCAGTGGATGGCAAAGCGTGGCTGGCCTCGAATTTTAGCTGGTTCAACATGAGCGCCCACTTGAGCAATTACGGTGCCGAGGGACTCATTAACGATGAGATCTTGCCGCAGCATCCGTTCTTGCCCTTCTTTAAGCTGCCCGATCTGGGCTTCGACTACATTGTGCACACGGACAACATCGCCAGCAACGACTCCAATGGCTACAAGCTGAACCAGGAGCGCATGCGTGGCTATCTGAAGGAATTCGGCCTGGCCGATGAGCAGGTGGCCGATGTGATAGCTGGGGTGTTCGCCTTCTGGCGCGATGTCCTCGAGATTGCCGATCGCTTTGACGATGACTCGGATAAATGTGATCTGCTGACCGTGCGTCATATAACGGAGCCATTTCCCAAATGGGATCAATACTACGAGATCGCCTGGGGCGGTCTAAACTTGAAAAACTATTCGTTGGAGAGGTACTGTGACTACTACTACTTTGAACTGGACAAGGTGTGCGACAAGCACAAGCCGGCTGTGGCCAATTATCTGGCCATGAAGCTGCTCTATTCGATGGACGCCAAAATGAAGTCCGCCAACTATCAGAGCGAATGTTGTAAGCTCAACAATCTTTTCACGATGCATTATCTACTGGACAAGCTGTACTTTGTGGTGCGTATATCCCCTAAACACAGATAATGCTATACTCTATTTAACGCACATCTTTTCTGGCCGAGTTTAGAAGTACTTCACGGAGGAAACACGTGCTGAGATCACGAACATCATTAGGGAGCTGCGCCGGAGCCTGCTGTCGCTTCTGGAGAATGCAAACTGGCTGGACGTGGAGACGCGCAAGGAGGCGCTGCTCAAGGAATCCACGATTTTGCCGCGCATCGGCGTCTATAAGGACGACAAACTTTCGGATCGCCTTATACGCGCCGTGAACAACCTTACCTTCGTCCCGGGCAACTATGCCCAGAACACCATCAACCTTCGGTACTTTACAACGTATATAAAGCGATTCAATGGCCTTCACCACAACGAGCTGTCGAATGACACCAAGCCACTGGAGCTGATGTTGGGCATGCAGGTGAATGCGTTCTACTATAATCTGGACAGCTCGATTAATGTGATGGCCGGCATACTGCATCCACCGGCCTACCACAAAGCGTGGCCCAACTCGCTGAAGTTCGGCACCATCGGCTTCCTGGTGGGTCACGAACTGACGCACGGCTTTGATAGTACTGGCGCCATGTTCGACAGCAACGGCGACTCGCGCTACTGGTGGTCCAAAAAGTCCGGCGAGGTGTTTAACGAACGGACCAAGTGCTATGTGGACCATTTCAACAACTATCTAATACCGGAAATCAATCGCAAGATCAACGGCAATCAGACCAAGGATGAGAATATTGCGGATAGCGGCGGTTTGCGTGAAGCGTTCAGCGCATATCGCAGCCACATGAAGCAGCAGCAATTGAACAGCGAGAACAACGCGTCCAATGTGCAACGAACTGAGCAGATGCCCGGAATGGACATGTCGCCGGAGCAATTGTTTTTCATGGGCTTTGCGCAGGTGTGGTGTGCCGACTACGGGGAGGAACACTATTGGGAGGAGCTAACCGATGAGCATACAATGGACAAGTACAGAGTCCTGGGCGCTGTCACCAACAATGAGGATTTCGCCCAGGCATTTAACTGCCCGCTTGGCAGCCCAATGAATCCGAAACCGGACAAGTGCCGCATCTGGTAACGACGTAAATCGTAGCTGATAAGCGTCCGTGGGTTAAATGTCGACACGTCTATACACATGTAAATATAGGCCAGCCATATAAAACTACGCGCAGTCCATTTTTGAAAATAAACAGTTCTTGGCTATTATTCCCGGGGATTTATTTATTCAACAGCCGAATGTTTCATTGCGCAATGGGCTCCGATGATTTGAAGGCATTGGGGCCGCTATAGTTATCAATGAGCAGGGATTTATATCGGCGCAGGTGCACGCTGAGACCCTCCTCGTGCTCGTCGGCCGAGAGAATAACGACACGTGCAATGACGAGATGGGAGGGATTTGTCTGACTGAAGCCGCGTATAACATCAATCTCATCACCAACGTCAAGCTAAAATATATAATTACAAATCATAAATGAGGGAAACCTTTTCTACTGTCTGCCCTTAACTCACCTGTACGCTTTTTTTCTGCAACTTCTTGCCATTGACACGTATTTTGCTCTCGTAGAATTTAAGTTCTACTTTGCTGTACGAAAGAATTGAGTTATTTATTTGTATCTGCCTAGTTAATGAGCCACTTACTTTCTGGCCATACCGAGTCCGGATTTAAGCAATAAGTCAGCTCGCAGTGAGTTCACTTTGGTTTTAAGCACCTTCGAATCGCGCTCGTCCTTGAACTCCGCATCTACCTCATCGTCCGTGTCAATGTCGTCTCTGGATCTGGCGGACTTTTTGTCGTATTTATGCGCCACTTGGCTGGTGTGCAGTGCCGCCTGTCTGCTCGCTGTTATTGCGCTCACTAACGCTGTTGTGTTGCGTAAATTGCAGGCTGGAGTTGTTGCAAATATCCGTAGTCTAGCTATTTGCCGTATGCTGCGAAGCATTTTAAAAATTACGATAACAATAAAAAAGGGAAATATAACCTAAAAAATAACAGCTGATTTGTGGAGCGTTGCCAACCATCAGTTAGTTTTGCTTTGTGGCGGCTGGTTCTTTTGCTTATTGTTTTTGTTGCGTTTCTTTTTGGGTTTTTTGTCGGGATTCGAACGGATTTGGTGCACAGTTAGCGGCTTATAAATGGACAGATCTGCGGGCAGAAACTCATCGTCGTCGACTGCTTCAGTTGTTTCTATTTCCATGCGGTCGACATTGGGTAATTCTTCAGTTTCTTGCGAGGTTTCTTTTAATTTGGCTTCTTTGGTATAGGCTTGCGCTTTTTGGGCCAGATTGCTTAGCGCTGCGCCCAATTGTTGCGTTTCGGCCTGCACATCGACTTGGTCCATTTTTACGACGCCTCCACCACTTGTGCAGGATATGTAATCACCGCTCCATTCTTTTTCTACCGTTGAAGACTTAATTTGTGGCGTCTCAATTGGCAGCTGCTCTTTCGGCTTCCGTTTCTTTGCACGTTTTTCTGGGGTTATTGTGATTTTTTGTTGAACTAGGGGCTTTTTACGAGAATCCACCCACTTGGCCAATTCACAGCTGATGCTATTTAAGTCCAGTGGGAGAACCAGCGCCAGTGCACGTATACCAAACAGCTCGTGTGTCAGCTCCTCCAACTTGGGCTGCGCGTAGATGGGCGCTGTTGGAGCTTTGACCGCAACAGTTGTTGCTATCATGCGCACCAAGTGAGAAGGCCTCAAACTGAGCGAAATGAAGACGCACGAAAAGCGCCGTGCGTTTATGGCGCGTAGCGAGCTCTCCAGGCCAAGCTTTATGCGGTGATGTGTGGCAAATGTTTTCTGCGTAAGTGGACTTTTGTTTAGGGCCGCCTTTAATATGTTGCCAAACTCCTGAATTTCGCTTTCGGGCAGCACAGGACTGAAAATGGATTGATTTTCTCAATTTGCTGCTTAAATGAAACTTGTGCTAACCTGTGCTGTTTATAGGGATTTGCCAAGACGGTGCGCAGCTTGGGCAACACATTCTTTTTGCCTTTCGTTTCCCGCTGTTTAATTGCGGTTAAACTCATTACAGTGCAAAGTAAACAAAAAACAATTGTAAATACAAATATTTATACGTTGTCCACGCGAGTTGCAATGAGCAAAATATCCTAAACTAATCATGAAATACCAAAAATTTTAGAGTGCTGACTGATAAATTTTACTCAAAATGGTTAAAGTGCTGTTATACAACACTGAGCAAAGTCAGGCTACAGCTGTTTCTCGCACGTGTACTGTGTTGCTGGTTGAAAAAAAAATAACAATAAATAAATAAATAAAATGAAACCGAAACCGCAACAAAACCAAGGAACATTAAACAGAAAACTTGCTCAAGGCCAAGTGCAAAAGCAAAAGCCAAACTTTAAGCATAAGAACAAGCAAAATCAACAAAAAGCGGTATGTTTAAATGCAGCAATACGTCGGCACTTTAAATCTTACTTTGGATTTGTTTATTAGGAAACAAAGCCCAACAAGTCAGAAATACGTACAATGATACGCCAGCAGAAGGCGGCCGAGCTCGAAAAGATCAAGGCCGAGAAGGAAGCACGCATTAAGGCGTACAAGAAGCAGCGCCTGATGAAAACCAAAGTCATCAGCAAGCGCACCCAGCGTGGACAGCCCCTGATGAAGGATCGCATGCAGCTGCTGCTCAAGCAAATCGAGGAGATGAAGGGACGCCAATGATGATGAGGGGGTTCGCGCGACTGTTGTGGGGTGAGTCAATCAGGAGCACAAAACAGCTTCATATCCGAACAAACGACACATTTTCAAGTTTCCGCGCACGCTTCAAATTAAATTTAATGCAACCTGTAATAAATTTTCACGCCCTTCGCTTCCGGCCGTGCGCAACCCTTTGATTGGGCGTTTCTCCGAGATAGCTCCCAGCACAGGGGGGTGTACAACTACGCTCATATGCAAATCTTTTTGCTTTGCAAATTGGTTTTTGGCAAACATTTTTAGCGCCTTATCGACAGCATTTGCATCCTGTTGCCTTCAAGCCCAGTGATAAGCGACAGGGGCGCATCCTTAAACTAATTCCCGCGCGTATTCAAGCGGAGTTCAGCAGACAAAGCAATTTGTTGCCAAAAACCCACGCATCTATTGAATTTTCTGACTTTTCACTGATATATATTTTACACAATAATAAAAAATATAATATTGGTTTTTGCTGGTTTTTGGTTTGCTTTTTTTAAATTTTGATAAATGCGTGAAAATATAAAATAAACGTTGTGGCAATAATCGCCGTTGTTGCTGAAGCCTGAATCCCGGGCGGTTGCCCGGCACTGGCACAATAACAATCAGCATGTGGTCTCATATCCGCCAATGGCCGAACGCAAACAAACGTATTTTCAGTTTGGCATATTGGATATTGCGAAACTATTGCGTTAACCCTTTGCCAACACCCCGTGTTGCGCGCTGACACAAAATCGCACTAAATCAAAAATTATACTTTATACAAATAAAACGACGACGTCGTTGTCGGAGACGTCGCGCGCAAGAACCGGAAGTCCTCGCTCTAGACCCTGTGGCCATAAATCTCATATAGTTAAATATTGAATTACGCAGGATGTAGGATGTAGCATGTAGAATGTAGCATGTAGGACGGTGGATGACACGCTAAAGGGTTCAGCCACATGCATTTCATATTTTCAATTTTGTGGGTCAAAAGGATGCTCGTCCATATGTGCCTCTATCTGCCCCCCTACCCACCCCACCCCATCCCTCAACCACTCTCACTCTTGTTTCCCACTATTTGTGTGACATTTTTGCCTGCGTTTGTTTTGTTCCGTTTATTTAATAAAAATCTGAAGTTATGAGCACTTTGGCAGGGGCTGTAGCATCGTTTATATGTCGATAATGAATAGTTATGGTTATTTAACGCACAGGGGCGAGGGGCGAACAGATTCAATGGTTGTTTTTACGCATTCAGTACATATCTTTTGTTTAGGCCGCTTATAATGCAATTTATGCATGTTTATATTAGTCCATTCGCTGAGTAGTTGACAAGCGACCCCTTGGGTGCTCAATGGGTTAAGACGCTGGGTTTTTTCTGCTACTCATCATATTTGAGTGCCGCATACGGGGGTTTACTTTCCCTTTCTGGCTATTGCTGATGAGCACGCTCTGCGTAAATCCCAAGCTGATAACAGACGCTCGACAAGGTCAATAGAATTTGATTTGTTTTTTTTTTTATAAAGATTCCTTGTGTATTTAAGATTCTCGCAAAGCTGCGATTAATTTAGTCTTCCCAGTAACATCGTCTGCTCATCTGCACTTCCTACAGAAATGAAATACTTCAAGTTCGAGTTTCTTTTGTTTGTCGCGTTTTTGCTTTGCCTCGAAGACGTGTTAGCGGCACCAAAAAGGAAATGGAAACCTTTTAAGTTCCCAAAAATTTCCGTAAACATACATCATAATAGTAAGTTTTAATTGATCTAGCTAATTTAAATAAATGTTTACATTTTGTTTTTTGTATTTACAGATATTCACATTGGTTAAACCCAAGCTCGTTATGGAAAATTAGTTTTACATAGTTCAAAATAAGTTTTACTATTAGATAGACCTAATTTGGAAGTATACAAATAAGGTAGCACACACAAATATTTATTGTATGTTGTACAATAAGTTTAATAAATTATAATAAACAAATGGTTGACGTGAATTATGCACTGAGATAATAATTATTATTATAATTATAATTATTTGTCTTGATTTTTATTATTAAGAAAAAAGTGATTATACTCGATCACGAATTAAAAGGAGTAGATTGCTTGTGCAATGTCCGTCCGTCCGTCTCGTGATAGCCCGTGTTATCTAATACAAATTGACAGAAACTTTGCCATATATATAAAACTTATTTTTTTAAAATTTATTTTCATGTTTGAAGGGAATTATCATTATGAGTTGTGCTATCTATTGTTTCTACATTTTAAATATATTCATTTTTGAAGATACATTTTTTAAAAAATTTTTTGGTAAAATAGCATA
Source organism: Drosophila nigromelanica (assembly GCA_004149465.1). Lineage (NCBI taxonomy): Eukaryota > Metazoa > Arthropoda > Insecta > Diptera > Drosophilidae > Drosophila > Drosophila nigromelanica. The sequence goes on from SCDS01000058.1 coordinate 169,747, forward strand.
TAATTTAAAGGGCTGTTAAGGTCTGTTAATGTTGTCAAATTGAATACTTCAATCTGAAGTATACCAAATTTAATGTTTCCAGCTCCAACTACCTGTGAGATTAAATAGTCCCTTTCTGTGAATATTTTCGAGCTCCAAATAAAGCCAAATACATTGTGCACAAATATTTCGAATCTCTTGATACACCCTTCATTAAACTCCTTCTACCTATTGAATTACGATGCATAACTTACTGGCTTTTGAATCTTGTTAACGACTTGGCGGGCTAATTAAATTCTTGCGATTGCAAACAAAAACAAACAAGTGAGTTTTCGTTTTCATTTTCGTTGAGCAAAAGCGCGATGCAGATAAAAAAAACCAAATCTGGCCCCAAATTAACACCCAAGGCAGAGGATTTTTGCTTTCGCCGAACCGTGAAATGTTTTTCCAACAATTTGGCTGACTTCGGCCCAGGATGCGGCTCGCAGGACGAACTTTTGCCATGGTCCTCACATAAATTCATGGCAACTTCGTGGGGCAGGGGTGGTCTTCCGCCAGCCATTGGTAATGCCTCTTATCTGGCTAAAATACTAACGGTTTAAGCTTAATTACAAATGGCGACGATGCTGGCTCACAAATTAACTGCTAGTCGCAACTGTACCCCGTGTCTGGTGGGGGGAGGAAGGACTGGGCGCCAGCCAGCCATTAGGGTAATTATTTACAACAATTTCAAATTTTACACATGAACACACAGAATTACAATAAAATGTCGGGCCGCAACAACAAAATGTTTTGTGTTTTTTGGTTATATGCATTTTCGCTGGCGGCGAATTCGAATCGAGTGCGCGGCACATAAATAACGAAAGTGCGGCCTGTAAATCATGGGCGACAGTGGGCGGGGCCAGCCCGGGACCGAATGTGCATGTAAATGTTAAAATTTTTGAACAATTTGCAACACTTTTTGGCGAACACGTGACCAGCCGAGCAACACTGGCCAACCCCTTTCATCGGTAGGCGCGCATAAATTTCAATTAAAATTGAAAAGCCATGAAAAATACAACCTCCCCTCCCCACTCCACCCACACACAGTGAAATCCGCCTTGAAGCGTATGACAGTGGCACAGAGAAGTTTCGGTCAGTTTGAGTTGCGGTGTCTGGTTTTTCAGTTTTAATTGTGTGCCGCAGGTGCAGGCATCCATGAAAGTGGCCAATTTCTGCCCCATGGCAGGAAGGCGGTGTGCGGGGGACTCGTGGCACATATTTCAGTATATTTTAATTAAAAAACAATTTGGCCGCTCGCATAATTGCGCAACTGATGAAAGTTGGCAGAATGTCACAGTCCGAGCCTGGTCAGCAAAGGGTTTGCCCTGAAGTAGAGTTGGGCACGTGTCTGTCGTGACACGAAAGCAGCAACACGAATTAACAATTCAATTCAATAATAAAAAATTGGACAAAACTGCGCTCAATATACAATTAAAAGTTATTATAAAAGTTTTTGAGATAAAACATCAATATTTGATAATTTCTCTAAATACGAATTTTAAACTGTGAATAAATATGTAGTAATAAAATAATATTTATAAATAAAATTAAAATAATATTCACAGGGCTGAAACATTCATATAAAGTTGTCAGTGACTCGGCTTACGATTCAAACCGATGACTAGGCTGTATGTTCGGTAGATGAACCTGGTTTACCACACCAACCAGCTTTGTGGCGGTTCGAACGTAGTTTAGCCATATTTTTGGTTTTTTACAAAGAAAATATTTTATTTATATTTAAAATAAAAGAAAATATATTTTTTGGTTTATTTTAAGTTAGGTTCATAAATTGCATAGTACTAAAAGTACATTAAATCAGTTTAATAGTAAATGCAATGTTAAAAGTTGTGGATATTCTTGATCTTGTGTGCGTGCTTTAGAGATGTGATTTTCATATTCGTGTCTATTAGAAAAAAAGCCCCAACGCGCGCCCATCTCTTCCTGGGAGTGTCAAAGTGTGACCAAACTATGTGTGGAATGTGCCTCCAGTAGCTGAAGTGTATAATTTATGCAAATGAAAATAAGTAAAAATGTAATGAAATGCCTGCCGAATGGAAAGTTCATAGAGCATATTTCACACTTCAGCGGCACACTTGAGCAGCATCCATCACTGGGACTTGTCCGATAGTCATCAGGCAACGGCCATCAGGACCAGCTGGACGACGACTGTCAAAACTATAAGCTGACACTAAAACCAAGAAGCCACTTCAACGGCCAACAACAAATACGGCGGATTTGGCCGACTAGTCATGAGGGTTGATCGGATTGCTCGGATTGCTAGGATTGCTTGGATTGCGCTCTCTGCAAAATGCTCTTTAACTTTATGGGAGTCGGGATAGTAACAGGCGACGCGTGGCATTTGTGTTTTTTTCACACGCCGCCCGGGGAAGTACAGTTGCCGCACAGGCGTTGCCAACTGTACCGTTATTGTGTGTCAGTGTCATCATTACATAACCTCACAAAACGCAACATAATTCACTTCCTGCGAACGTGTGCGTGCGTGTCATCCCCCTCCTGTGTGTGTGTGTGTGTGTGTGTGTGTGTGTATAGTTTAAAGTCGCATAACTCAAAAATTAAAGTGACCATGCGACAATTTTCAATTTGGGCATTGTTCATAAATCAAATTGCGTTTACGAGTAGCCGCAGGACACGGCCGAGGGTTCAAAGCGCTCGCTCGGCCGCTTTGATGAGTTTATTGAAAAATTGCATAGGATTTTGGGTGGTTTTTGCGCCCAATTTCGGTGGGGTCCTGTCAGCACTCGTCGCGGCATGTGTGACAGTTATGAGCATTTCCAAATCCAATTTAATCAAAGTTTTTTCTACTTCAGGCACACATCAAGTGGCAAATGGTTTTGTGTTGTTTTGAAAGCAAAAACAAGACGAACAACAACAAGTACTTTGCAGTCGGGTGTAAGCGACTAAGCTATGATCTGTTAATAGGAGCTTACTGTTGTCGGAAAATAGCTTGTTAATTATTGTTAGGCCAAATCGATTCTTTAAAATATATACATATTTTTCTTCTTAGCTACAGATTTTTAACGTACTGATAATAAGACATTACAATTACCCAATATGCTCTATTTCACATTCTGAACAGCGTATAACAACAACAAATAATCGCATTAGGGCCGCACAGGACAATGCAAGTTTCTGTCTGAGGATTTGCGGCATGTGTCCAAAATTTGCGATAGGACTGTAAAATGAACGACACATGTGTCCTTCCATGATTAGCCCAGTCTAACGAGCCTCTTTCGCTGTTGCTTGGTCAGAATTCAATTTTTGAATTGGCAATTCGGAGGTACAGTGTACCCACCTCCTTCCGGCTCCTTTGGGGCCATAAATCGCGCCAAAGTCTTAGCATGTCAGCGCCACTTATTTTTGCTTATGCTCGAAGCATGGTCCAACTTTATTCAAATGTCATGCAACAATGTGCGGCAGCAGTCAAGAAGCAACAGGAAACGGAAAACGGCAAAGCGGGGAGCTCACAATTGTATTGGGGTTCTGGCAACAAATTCCTTTTTGGCAAATCCAACACAAAGCCCGTGACTTTGATTTATAACAGCGGGGCGTGGTATTTTTAATTTACCAGAAAACCAGGCAATGTCCTTTTGCTGCCTTAAACCCTTTCTTTCGTCCTCGCCGCCTGTCTGCATAATTATCCGTGTGTTTTCTGGCCCGCCTTACCTCCTAAGCCAGCTTAGATTTATGGCCAACATCTTGCTTAAGGCATGCGTCTAAGAATTTTTAGCCACTTTCACTTTATTTAATGAGTTTCGTGTAATTGGCTGGATTTGGTTTTTGGATTTGGCTAGCGACGAGCAGAATCCTGGCCAATGGTCAGCGGTCAGTTTGTGCCTGTTGATTAATTTGCGGCCCAAATCTGTAAACCCTACCGCAAACAAATGATGACTGCATCAAATC
>SCDS01000058.1:173787-185129 GCA_004149465.1 Drosophila nigromelanica
ATTTCTGTAAAATTCAACGACTTCGTAACTAATTAGCGAAAACCATAAAAACAATGAGCGTGGCGGGCGCGTCAAGAGACCGCAAACTGTCGCAACCCCTCCCACCCCCCACCACACCCCCCGCACCCAACACGGCCCAGACAGTTCGGGTCGGGTAAGGGCTGCTGCTGTGCACCCTTGCCGCAGCTGTAGCAGTTCCTAATGAAGTTTGACATGATGTGCGATGACGCTGACGCGTATCAGGATAAAGTTGAGGATGCGGATGCGGATGAGGTTAAAGTTGAGGACGCGGCTTCAGTCAGTGTCAACAAGTGAGAGTCAGCGTCAACTTTCCGACGGCGACATCGTTAAAAGACCATCAACTGCATTAAAATTAAAAACGTGTTAAAATGTTAAAAATAACTTGTTGTCCTGTAGATTTTAATGAGCCCTTAATGAACCCATGCAAAAGTCAAGCTACGCTCTAAAATGAAATAAAACTGAAATTAATTTCTCGTTTAATTTGCGCCTCATTTGTTGTGGCCCCTCAAAAAAATTGGCGCGTAGTTCAAAAAATCGTAAATTATAAACATATTTTTAATAAAAAAAAAGATGCTGTGTGTGACTTTTGTTGCTGGCCATAAATTATGTAAATTTTTTACAAAATTAAAAAAAAAACACAAAAAACAAAAATAATAATATGAAACCAATGGAAAGTGCGTCTCTAATAAGGGTAAATGGTCACACGCAGCAGCGGGTAGTCCGCATTGTGGGCGTGGCCGCCACGCCTGTGCCCTTTCTATTTTGCTTTCTATTTCGCCATCAACATTATAAACGTGAAAAATATGCCCTTTATTTCACATTTTGTAATTTGTTTTCGGCTGTAAAACACACTGAAATATGAGGAAAAAATTGCCACATTTGTTGTATCCAGGGGACAGCAAATGGATTTTTTATTAGATTTCCAAAATCGGGGGTTGATCGCCGGCCGTGGGAATGGGGCGCTACGAGAAAGCCGCCGCTGTAAGCCCGCAAATTCACTCCACTGACTCAACTAGGCAAATGTGAATAGACAACCTGCAAGTTTCTGTAATCACCCGAACAAGCATCGAGAGATCTAAGACTATCCACACATAAATTAAACATCCGACATATGCAAAGGCGTAACTGCGACAACTCAAGTAAAATTTATTGTGGCAAAAAAAAATTGAAAGAAAACTTGACAAAAGTTACACTGCACAACGAAAAAATTAGTTCTCCCAATAAGATACAAAAAATCGTGCCTTTTAAAATAAGTTTAAATTTCAGATGAAAACAATTTGAATCTTTACTTCGGTTAGGTTGAACTTTTCTTTAAAGTTGTGCTTTATTAGTAGTAAATAAGTTTTTTTAAAAATCAAAAGTAATATTTTTTTTGTTGTCTGAGAAGAAGAGGTAGGTATTAGATATTTTTTAAGTACCCAAAACTATTAATATCTACGTTAAAAAATCGAATTAAATTCGATTTCGTATATTTTCTTTTTAGTATATAACAGTTTTTATAACTATATTTATTTATGGGTGCCGTCATTCGAAATGTCGTAACTCAATTGCGTAGCACAGTGTAATTAGAAAAGGACTGTCAGCCAGACAGAGTCTGAGCAAAGCCGCTTGCAACTCGTTCTGTGGCGACGCTTAATTTTTAATGCCAGGCCGTGAAATTTATTGTGGCGCCACAAATTTGAGTTAATCTGTGTGTTGCCAGAAGAACTTAAAAGAGGCAGCCACGCACGGCTGATGAGGCGCAAGTTTCGCGGGTGGTTTTTCTTACAGAACTCGTAGCAAACTTGGCTGGGTCCGCGACTGTACCCAGAACGTCTGTATATTTGTGTGTGTGTGTGTGTGTGTGTTTAAAGTCGCAGTTGAAATTCCCAGCGCTGATTGGATGCCACTTGCCAGTGCAGCTGTCAGCCCAGTTAGGTTGAGAGTCCTGGCCAGGGGAGGGGGGGGGGGGGGGGGGGGGGGGGCGGGTGGGGGGGGGAGAGGTTTTTTTGCTGGGGTTGTTTTTGTTTTTTTTGAATTCGGTCCGTAATTTGTCCGACGAGACATGCCTCAATTTGATCATCAATCAATTGGCGAGCTAACGAGCCGCCTCTGCATGACTCCTCATATGGGAGTCTGTGTGTTTGTGTCTGACTATTCGAATGGATGTCCTGTTGCAGTTTACAACAATGGCAAAATGAAAACATAGAAAAAAAAAACCTGAGCACGTAGTTCCGTTTGGCCGTGCTGAGGTTTCCAGCTCTTAACATTGACCATGAGCGATGGCTTTGAGCTGAGACACAAATTGAAATTGAAATCGAAATTGAAATTGAAATTGAGTCAAGGAGTTAAGGGGAGATTGTTGGGCGCTATAAATTACACTGCCACGCCCACTAGAAAAAAGGCTTAACGGCAACCATAAATATTTATTAATGAAATTAACTGCACTCTTTGCCGACGCAATGGGCACAAAATTCAAATATCAACGCAAAGTCGTTTAAATAATTAAAATTCATGTTAAGCCGACGATGGGGTTGAGGCTGAAGCTGGAGATGGAGCTGGAACTGGGGGTGGGGCAGCTGGGAGGTGGAGTTTAAGTGGAAGTAGAGTGGGAATATGACGCAATGATCGCCTGAGCAAAAGCAGACGATAACGCAACTGCGTAACTGCCATAGGGCATATAAAATATGGTGGAACCAGCGCCGAAGTGAAACTGGAGACAAGAAAGCTGTCGGTGCATAAAGGTATCTATATATTTAATATATATGTATATACATATGTATTGGGGATGTGCGCGTGATAAGCTTTCTAATTCGACAGGAATAGGAATACGATAAAATTAATATCAATTAATTTTTATTCCAAATATTTCCAAAATGGAATATTCCAAATATTCCAAAATATAAATATTTTGAACAAATATATAAACATATATATCTATTAATTTTAAATACCGTATTTTTCCTTATTTTATAATTGTGCTAGAAAAAATGTTTAAAGAAAATGATGAGTTAAAAAATGACCATCATAGAAAGCTGTCTTGTAATAAAGCTTTTACTGCAATTAAAAAATTTATTGGTTTTTTCTAAAATAAAAAATATTTGTTTTTTCATTATTATCTTTATTAACTTCATTTTTATTTGAATTTATTTTAATAATCCTAATTTTAAACGTGTTTTTTTGTTTTTTTTTTTAACGTATTCCTGTCGTGTCGTGTCACGCAAGGAAACACGACACGCACCCAACTCTAGCCAGCCTACATATGTGTATCTGGTTTTTGAAAGGGCTTCCACACATGATTTCCAGAAATTATAACCTTAATTAAGGACATGAGGCGTCGACATAAACGTGTCGCCGTCGACTGCGGCTAACCAAAATGGCGGCTGCCACACAACAGCTGTGTGTGTGCGAGTGTGCGAGTGGGCGTGGCGTGTGTGTGGTTAAGTGGTTTTCAAGATATAGCCCCGCCTCCAGCCACAATTGATTTGCAACCAGCTAAAAGTGGCGCTCATTTTAATGAGCAGCAAATTCAATTTAACTTTAGTGAATATATTCATTTGCAATTCATATATATTCATTTGCAATTGTCTTGGCCGCTGTTTGTAGTTTGCTCTCCAGGGAGCAGAGCTGAGCAGCAAGGGAGATTCAGTCAGCATTTTCATATGCGGCGCATTCAATTAAATTGGCATAAATTATACGGCTTGTGCACAGATCAGAGTGTACACTTAAAAAAAAAAATCAAATGCAGGCATTGTGGAATTTCCGAAAACTACTTAAATTTGAAACAATATATATATATATACAATATAAAATAAATATAGCACAATTATAAATAGTTTCTTGCTTATTTCAAGTACCAAAATTCTTGTGATGCAATTTTAATATTATTTTAAAACTTTGTTTTTTTTTGCAACTCTTTATGAGTTAAACGAACAAAGTTCTTAAATTTTAGGAATCTATTTTTTGTTATGAATCTCATAAAGAATTCAATAGTAATTTATTTACTTAATTTCATAAATGATTCCTTTTAAATGTTCTTTTCAATTTGGAGCGTCAGTTTTCTCCGAGTGTTGCTTTAGCTTCTGTACCTGAAACTCGTCTCTTGGTTCGGTTTGGGGGTCTCACACATAAATCAACCGCTTTTGACAGCGGCTGCCAAGTGGCTTTGGCTGCCACTTCAAATGCAAATCAAAATGTTAGCGCACATTTCAAAAACATAAACTTGTCGACCAGGTCGAAGCCCAAGTGCCCGTTGCCCCGTGCCTCTCGGCTGCCCGCATTCGACACGCTCTGACTTTTGAATGTGAACCGTTATTTTCTCTGCGGGCTCTGCGGATTAGCGACGGCGTTTACATGTTAACACTGCGTTGCCGACCAGCCGACCCAAAGCGTCTAACATTTCAAAGCAATAAAACGCGCCGGGAACTCGCCTCAGCCCAAAAATCTTCCCCAATTTGTAGCGTGTCCAGCGCAGTTTTTTGTAGCTGTACTTTTTCCTATTTATTTATTTTTTTTTTTTTGTTATTGGCCATTAGGACACGTTTCCGCCGTGTTTTTTAAATGAGGTGCTAATGCTGTTTCCGTTTATTTTTTGTTTCACGCGATTTATTGGCGCTTTAATTGTGTGTTGCCTGCTTTTAGGCGCATGCATTGAATATCTTGGCTAGATCTCTGGGTGGCATAAATTATGCAGTATTGGCAGAAATATCAACAGCTGCCCTTGCGTAAATCAAAAATTATGACTTTTTAATGAAAACTTGAAAACTTCGATAAAGCTGTTAGCGGCGGGGTGGACAAAAGAACCGAAGGCGCAATATGGTATGATAAATGCGTCATAGTTCAACGGTCAGGATTGTATATTGAAAATTTATAACTATTATTTACAGACGATTAAATAATGTTCGGCGGTGATCAATAGTCAGGTTATACCCCTCATAATGATAAACTGCAAATGGCAATCATTTGTGAAGCTTAAACCCTTTGCAAACAAAGGACCTGAGGGTGCCAGACTTTCGACGCCGCCTAATGAGTCGGCCATAAATAGGCACATCACGCAGGGGATGCCAATGCATCAAGCTATAAAAATATTGAGGCCTCAGCTCGCATTGATAAATGGCCAAGCGAATGTTTTGCCAGAGGCGTGACGAAAATCCAATCAAGTTGTACAAATATAAATATGCACAAGCCACCCCATCCACATGCTATGGTCCAATCCTGGCCATGGTCCATTGTCCAATAACAAAACTAATATAGAAATTAGGTGTGTAATGTGCTGAGCGAGCTATAAATATTTCTTATTTTTTCCTATTTTTTCAGCTTGACAAAATATTTGCAAAAATGTTTTGCACCAGGCGAAACTCGTGCACTGGAGGGGGGTGGGGAGGGGTGGGGGTGGAGTAGAGGGTGGTTCGCTGCGGCTGGGCATTGGTGTCTATTTCAAGTGTTTGCCACATGTGACATTTGTCATCATGATTCGGCCATAAATACAAACTGCGCATCCATAAATAAACATTTACCCAAGCGTCGAAACTTATGAAAACCGAGAGTCTGCAAATTCCCGGGCTTATATTAGTTCTATAGTCTGATATGCTGTTTAAGAGGTATTTTTTTTATCACTTCGCTGAGCAATTGTCTCTAGTTTTTCTTCTTATTAACTTGCTTCTGCAAATGTACATATGTATTTAAATAGTTCATTCACATCGGTTTCTTTATTTGAATATTTTCTATTTTTCAGTTTTTTAATGTTTTATAATGCATTTATATTGTTATGAAAATAAAAAATTTTTTTGTTAAATTTATATTTTCAATTCATTCAATGCCTTGATTTTAAACATGTAGGAAACAATAAAATAATTTTATTTTAAAATACATTTTAAAAAATGTTGCAAAGTCCCATGAAATTGGGCAAAATGATAAAAACATTGTAAATATTATTTACACATTTTTTTTTAAATGGAAGACATTGAGTTTCTAGAAATGGGTCTCAGTTTTGGAAGTGAAGTTTATTCAGCATTGTACTCAACATGATAAAATATGGATTATATTGAACAGCACTTGAAGCACTTTAAGTAAATTCCTGATGGCTCTCCCTTTCCGGCCCTCTCCTGCTCACTCAATGTGTAGGAAACCCTTTCGGCTAGAACTCTAATTTAAATTTGATTATGTTGCTGTTGTGTCTGTCTTTGATGTACGGGCATATGAAATGTGAAACTATCGATAATGATGCTCATGCATTTCACATGGGCAAACAAACGCACGGATACGACGTCGGTGAACGTAATTAAAGATGCTGGAGATGTTGCCTCAAATTTGTCAATGGCAACCAAGGCGCCGCAAAAGGCAAACAATCATTTTGGGTAACCCACACACATACATGAGGCATCCGTGAACCAAACCAGGCAACGTCCTCAACTTTCCTCCTCAAGTTTACCTCGCATCACATCAATCGCCTGTCGTCGGCAAGTGTCTGAGGTCTGTGGGTGGTTGGGGGATGGGGTATGGGGTATGGGGGAAAGGGGGGAAGGGGGGTTGGCAACCCTTTAGCTGGCTGTGCCTTGCAGGACTTCATGACGTGAAACTATTTTAATGTGTTGCAATTAAATTAACATAAATTTCTAGAACAGGCCGCCTGCCTGTCAGGGCAGCCATAGAAATCGTAATCCGTTGGCCGTCTGTTTGATTTTGATGGCACACGTTTTCCGTTGTTTTTGGCCCAAAAACAAGGCGTCTTTTTTACTGGTAGGCGGGGCTGGTCTTTGCCTTTTGTTGCACGCATGCAAATCGCGCCCAGGGCCCAAGTTGATTGACGCCACACGACGCGTTAATAACTTTAGCAACGCCCTTGTCCTGCGGCGCACTTTGATGACGATGACGCGAACCTGATGATTACGATAATGAAGATGATGATGATGATGATGATGACGCACTATCAGCCATAACTATACCCGCTCATAATTATATAGCGCGTCGTGTCAGTCCGTGTTTGTTTTAAACAGAACTCCTCTATTTGTTTATTATTTAGCGCAGCCCATTTCTGGTCCTGGCTGCTCGCTTATCCTCGTGTCACGCAACCCAATTATTTTGTACAAACATGTAACTGTTAATTGGCAGCCTGTCTCCTGGGTGCGACGCTCAACGACGCTCCTCGACTTCAGATAGTTTCGTCCGCCGGCCATGATTGCTGAGATTGCTTTTCCTGAAGGGGTTACGATGCTGGAGGGGGAAGGAAATGCGGGGCACTAAACTTAATTCTTATTGTGTATTCTAGTTGGATGAAGTTAAATGAGTTTGAGAATAAAGTACATCTGAAAAAAGGAAAACTTAAGTAGTTTTCAAGCTTAACATTATAGACTTTTTATTATATTAAAAATAAATTAATAATTAAGTTTTATTTTTATTAAGTACATAAATAAATGAAGTCTTAAGAAATATATATTCAAAGTTTGTGGTATTTATATATAAATGAAATTTTTTGTTTACTTTTATGAAGATATTAATATGTAATATATTAAAGATATTAAATGTAATGTTATTGTAATATTCTAATATTTGTTTCTTTAACTAATTTGCTTTTCTAAAAATCTTATTTTTCATTAGAAATTTATTGTATATTATTCAACTTTAAAGATTTTTTAAAAACCAGTGTTTCTACGCTCAAATTATTTTCCCCCATAAACAATAAATCAAATGTTTTCAAAGCCTTCAAAAAAACGTATTTCTTGGATTTTTGAACAATGTTGAATTCTGAAAGTTCTATGTAAAAAGTCTAGCACCATCAATCAAATAGCCAATAAACTACGAATGCTTCTCCTATAGTTTTAGTTCAAAATTCAAGCACACTAACAAACTACTAGACTATATAAGTAAAATTTTTCTCTTATATATAATTTTTTATAGTAAATAAAATAAGAACTCAAGAGTTCCGCAAACTCTCAAACTTCACATAATTTGAAGCCGTAATTATTGAAGGATACGCTTTTGTGTGGCTGCATTTCGCCCAAAAGCAATTCACATGTCGAAAGCGTAAAAGTGATCAAATTTACTTTGCTTACGCTCGGATACACGTAGCGTATCTTATAGATACATAAGTATCTGTGTGTAAGCAGCCACTTGGCTGCATATGATTTATGATGCAGACAGACGCGACGCACTGCACGCAGTTTGGGCCAAAAGATTTACGACTCTTTCACAAGCAGCACACACACACGCACACACACGCACACACACACGCACGCACACACTCCCCGTGTATGTGGCAATAGTATGAGTATGCAAAAACTGCGCGCTTGCAACAAGATGAGGGGGAGGGGGGGTTGGGGTGTTAAAACTGAAAGCCGTGATAAAGCAGCAAACACTCAGTGCTAAGCTTAGCGTGTCGCATGTGCCACATGCCACATGCCACAGACACAAACACCAGCGCATATGACATGTCCTTAAAACTTTGACTAACAACTCCAGGATGAGTCCTGGTCGGGCAACTTTAAAGCCAATTACACAACATCAGCGCATCTAATCCCGTGCAATTTCCCTCGTAATTTTCTGCGCAGTTGAGCGCATAAAGGACTACAAGTCCTTATGCAAAGCTGCTGATTATAAAGGGCGAGGCTGTTGCCTGCCTGCCTTGGCCATTTGTGCCGATAACAAAATGCCATCGATTGTTTGGCCTAATTGCTTGGCCCCGCCCACATGCTTGGCTTGCCACATGCACTTGCCACACCAAACTTCGTCTTTAATTTGCGTCGCGTTGCCCATTAAGTTATCGCAAATAATCACAAGATACAGGAATCAAGTGAAATAACTTTTAGCCGGCAGCCAACTGATGGCCATATCCTGGGCCCCGCTCCTGCATCCTGCTGTCACATGCTATAAAAATCATAAAACTATTCTGGCAGCCGTATGGACTGTGAGGAGAGAATGTGGACTGCTCCTTTGTCTAGGACGCTAATAGAGTTTCGCGTGGCGCGTTTTTGCCAATTTCACTTTTCCGTTTTTCCCGCTTCGCTTTGAGGAAATCATTTTTATTATATCGAAGCTTTTGTAGTTTTCCGTTTACTTTGTTTACAGCTTATTGTTGTTCTTGTTGCTGTTGCTGTTGTTCTACACAGACTTTGTGTCTGCTGTTTCGTATATCCTTGAGTATCCTTAAGTGCGGCCTGTCCATTTGCGTCGACATGGACGTTCTGCCCCCTTTTTTGGAGTCAGTGAAACGAGTTGTAACGAGTTTTCCGCAGACATCATCAGATGGAAACTGGACACTGGACGGATACCGTTATCGATATCCGCTATTTGGACAGATTAGCGTCGAGTGCGCTTTTGATGGCTTCATTGTGTAGGTGGATGGATCGAAAATATTTTATTTTTGCCCTTAGTTCTTTATGCATGAATTATTTACCATAAATACATAAATGTAATTCGAAAAACTTGTTAAATAAGTACATATTAAACGATTTTTTTGGACCAATATATAAAAATGTGTACTATAGTCCAATATGTTTATTGTAACATTTTTTTTAATATAATAAATAGTATATGTTTTTGAATATAAAATGAATTCAACGAAATTCATTTTAAGGTCTGAGTTATAAGAAAGTATTTTAGACAATAAAGATATATATACACGTTTTTTTCTATGCTAAGTATTAATTACAATAGAAAATTTATTTTTAGTAAATATTGAACTTGGGATATCGGATGCGGACTATTATTCTGAACAATAAAAAAATTTAGGAATATATAAATATGATATAAATTAATAAATGATTACTTAATTTTCTTTAAAATAAAATTATTTTAATAAAAATAATAATATAGACATTAAACAAATTACGAATAAAATAACCGTTTCCTTGAGGCACAAATTACCTCCCTCCTCTCATCCCCCGCCCCCGCCACGCCCCCGCCCACTGGCTATTGCCCATTTTTATGCACCACTTGAGAATGTCACAACAAGTAAACAGAGCCCCGGACTTCCATGTAATGAGAGCGCGCTAATAACTCAGACCGTAATAAATGGGCAAATCAAATGAAAACAAGTTAAAACTTCCGTAAAAGAACGAACAACAACAGCAACAACAATAGGAACAAAAACAACAAATTAAGAAGAAAAAACTCAAGAGACCCCTGGAGGAGGAAAAAAGACGTTAGGCGGGGTTCAGACGTCGCCACCCTTCGGACAGTGCTCGCATTTTTAAGCAGTCGAGTAATTACACGTTTAATTGCAACGGGCCACGCTTCGGCGAGGCCCAAAAATATGCTACGAAAAAGTAAAAAGAAAAAAAAAAATTACTTAAAATGCAGACATTGAAATAATGAAAACTGTTGAAGAAATTATGCAAATTTTTTCTAGTAAAAACGACGGCAAAGTACGCGGGAAAGGGATGCGTCCCCGGATCTGCGGATCTGTTTCCTGTTTCTGGTCCAAGCATCTCATTACGTGTGCTGCGTGGTAAGTGGCCCAGGCCAAGGTGAAAACTGAAAGTGAAAGTAAAAGTTCGATTTGTGCAGCTACAAATTCACTTAGCTATGCAGAGTGTCCCCCACCCGCTCCCCTACGAAGTGTCCCGTCTTGATGTACGCACATTTTTGGTTCCATTTATTAGATTTGTTTCAATTTCCAACCCAACTGGAGCCACCCCTGTAAGAGAAGGCTAAAATTGTTTGATTATTTTTTTAACGCGCATTTCCCTGAATTCGTAATTAGCCATCGCGGGCTGGGTGGACTCAAAGATTGAGCACCAGGTTTTGTTGGTTTATTTTGTTTAGCTGCTTCCCCTTTTCATTAGCCGGCTTTCTGAGCTGCTGTACAGTCGGCATTGTCTGTCATTAGCTTTGTGTCTGATATAATAAAGTAATCAAAGGACAAGTTATTTAATTTTTACCAAGTTAAGCTAAGTTATGTTACAAAAAGCAAATAGAGTGTATATTATATTGTGCCTAATAATTTATAATTATTATATGAAATTACCTATTTCTTGTTATATATTTTTTTATTTATATTATTTATTTATATTTTATTTTTTTATATTTTAATTTATTTATTTATATTTTATTTTTTTATTATTTATTTATATTATAATATTAAATTGCCTATTTCTTGTTTGGTCTCTGCTAACAAAACAAATTTTAATTGAAACTAGCTATAGATATTATATTTATATTTTTATGATTATTATTCGATTTTTTTTGGTCCTAGTTGTATTACTCTCATTCCGCAACCTCATCACATTATTCAATTGCCTAATTAACAAAACTCTTCTTACGCTTGCTGCACTTGATCCGCCGCCTCCCCCCCCCCCCCCCCCCCCCCCCCCCCCCCCCCCCTCCTGCCTTTTCTTCTTTTTATT
>SCDS01000058.1:185223-195426 GCA_004149465.1 Drosophila nigromelanica
TTTGCCTCGCAGCTGTTGATTTCTCACGTATTTTCGTAATTTTTTTTTTGTTGACTGCCAAATTTGAATCGCCGGCGGCTTATCAATGTCCGCACAGGCGACTTCGCGGATTAAATGATTAATAAAATAATATTAATGTCGCATAGAAATTTGTAGCTGCACAGTGGAGCCATTGTTGGCATCTAAACAATTGCGAAAAGTGCACACTAAAATGTTCAAATATCACGCGTCTCGCAGTACAAACCCCCCACTCCCCTCCCCCTTCCCACCCCCTCCTTACTACATAAAAATTCAAATTATAACATAAAAATGCAGTTGGCACATGACTCCCAGTGAAGAGGCCGTCTGTTTTTATGGCAGGACGAGCGCGTGTCCTGGCGGTGCTGTCACACATCAAATTGTATAATATTAATTTCTAATTGCATAAATTTCTGCCATAGCTCGTCTCGTTATGTTTACGATATGCCTTTGTCGATGTCGGCATATAGATGACAATCGTAAAAATTAAAGCGCTTCGAGGTGTTTGCACCCAGGTTCACAACCTCAATCGCATCTCATCCTGAGGGCCTCACCTTGGCAGCCACATCCTTCGGTTGGGTCTCGTGTCGGTTTTGTTTTTATTTGTCAGTCGCAATGCCGTCGAAATAAAAACAACCATCAAATGTCGAGTTAAAATGTTTTATTATTTGACTTTATGCGTGGCCCACAACCAACAACAACAACAGCAACAACAACAACAACAATCGGGAGCACGGCTTTGGCCTGGTCGGTTGCTTCCTGCGGGCATCCTTAACGGCGCAATATCTCTAAAAATGTTATTAAAATCGCATCGTGCCGATAAGCGGCCTTGTCGGCTTTTTGTTGTCTTCCTCCGCAATTATTTTGATTTGCTGCGGTTGACTGCTGACGATCCTGATCCCCTAAAGTACAGTCTCTTAAAGAATTATACAAACGGCACACGTTGATTGCAAGCTACAGTGGGCTACGTACTTTCGCTTGCAATTAACGAAACTTTTTTATTCTTTATTAAATTTGTAACTAAATCGAGTCTTGTTGAGTTCCAGATACCAGAATCTTTATATGTAATAATACATTTTGTATAAAATGTGTTCAATAAAGTGTGTAGATTTTCATATGTATAAGTTTTTTTTATTTAAAGTTTGAAATATGTTTATTTTTACTTTATTAAATTAAATATCCAAAATAGAAAAAATATTCGAATTTGAACTTAAACTTATTTTCGAAAAAAAAGTGTTTTTTATTTAAAAGAATAGGAGAAAACTTAAATTTGTGACTATAAACATATTAATTCAGTTGTTTTGTTAATGAAAGAAAACTACTGTTTGATCTATCGATCATGAGCTCTCTCATTTCACTGGAAATCCCCACTCATGACAACATTGACTTCTATATTTTCAACCGCATTTCAACTTGGCATGGGTATTATTCACACTCGTAATGAAACAATGGAGAATAGATAACAATTTGTTGCCATGCCGATGTATATATTCATGATAATAATAGTTGTGGCAAAAACATTCAATTCATATTATTGAGCATGAAGCGCCTTTGTTTGATTTACGAGCGTAGCTTTTAAAACCACATGAAATGTTTCCGTGCGATACGTGCCAATGGACTAGCCGGGGACCAAATGCCAGACAACGTCACTCGCAAGTGCCCTGATTAATCCACTTCAAACAGACCAAAGACCCACCACCCACCACGTCCACCTCCCTACCCACCTGGCTGGCTGGCTGGCAAAGCTTGTGAGGTTGACAGCTTCGACGTCGGAGGCTTCGATATCGCTACGTGCGCGCAGGTTGATTGCATTTACGTGTGCGAATCGACGGGGCGCCTTGTTAGGTCCCGTTGCAAATGTCGCTTGCACGCTTCTTAATGCACAGGTAAATGCAGTTGTGCCCCACCCAGCGTCCGAGCCCGGCTAATGCAATCTGCGCGGCAAGTCCTGCGCAGAAGCTGTCGCTAATCAGCTGCATTTCTAATTAACAAATGCACCCGGGGCTTATTGGCTGTGCACATAATGCTGTTTTCAGCGCCACGCCCACGCACACACCGCTATCTGTGACATGCAGCCCGGCATCGCTGCAGACAGCGGCACGTCGGGAATTCGCAACTTTAGCGAAACTTTAAGTAAATCTGCTTATCTTGTTTCGGAAAGTTTTTGCTACGTGCCGCCGCCATGGCGCGGCCTTTGTTGTGGGCCAGTTCCAGAACCGCAGCACCACCCCCCCAAACAACCCCCTCCCATAGTGGGTTCAATGTACAGCTATCATAACGTTGACAAAGTTTCGACAGCTCCGGCATTAACTTGGCTACTTTCTGTCATATCGCACCGCGCATTTTCAATCGACCTCATTCAGATACGTCCATTCGAACATTTCAACTGTCCGCTGTTGCCAAGTGTTGCATGTATTCTGAACTTGCAGCACTCCTCCTCCCTGCATAAGCACCTGAACCGCAGCCTATTTTACCGACTGGAAATTAATTGAAATTTTCGCTTGCGGCGCTGCTGCCAACTTTGCAAATCGTCTGCAAATGTGTTTCAAGCTGGGAAATGGGGTATACATTCTGAGGGCAGACCTTCAAATTTCCATTTGTGCATTTTGGAGCAGCTCGCGGTGTGGGCTAATTACTTATTTGTACTGCATTTAGGCGGCAAACCCGGGAAAGAGTTGTTTGCCATGTTCGCAAGCGAGTTCGTTCAATTTGACAAGTGAATTAAATGGTAAATACACACAAATATGGCATGTAATTAGTTGAGTTTGAACAAATTATAATTATATAACATGTAAGTCTTTAGTTAATGATTTTCCACACTTTTTACTTTGTCAAAACCATTTTTTGTCCAAACTTTAAACTTTAAATTTTTGTGAAACGTTTACCTATTTTTATGTTTTAATGCATTTTATTGTGTTTTGAACTTTATTTTAATTAAAATATTTTTTAAATTTAATTTTTATTTTGCTTTTGAATTTTTACCCTTACTCAAACTGCAAACTGAATACAGATTCTGAATTTGTTAATTTTCTGTTACAGAAAAAGCAAAAAATTTGTGTAAATTTAAAAAATTACATGGCAAATTTTTAAGCGCTTCATAAACAAAATACCTTCTGGAAATTTTGAAATTTCATAATTTTTTTGGAATTTTCCTGTTTTGAAATTAGTATTTTGTAGTTGCCATCAAAATGCTGTGAATAAATGTAAGAAGAATATATATGTGTTCATATTGCAAAAGTTGCTTCATTGCGTTAAGCCATAAAATTGTCAATGGCTAGAAAATGTTGCATCTGGTTGCATCTGTTTCTGTTGCTGTTTCCCGGTGCTGCTGCGTCTGCTGCTTTGGCTGCGTCTGTTGGGCCAAGTGCTCGGCCCAATTTATGGCCAAATGATAATTTTTTGGCCATGTCGTCGCACAACGCGTGAATTGCTGTTGTTAGGCGACGGCTGCTGCAATAACTCGTCCTGGTCGTCCTCGTCTGGGTCTGGGTCTGCAGCTGCCAGATGCCAGTTGCCAGATGCGGTGTCCGTGCAATTTTGGTAATCGTAATCCTTGGCTGCGTCTCGTTGCCGTTAATGCTTGCCAGCGATGTGTCCAGAAGCCGAACACACACACACACAAAAAAAAAATTGTTTATATATGTATATGCATGCTATTATCTTTGAAATTGTCTGCCAGGCGGCAAGAAATATGGATTAAAATGTTGCCAGCGTCTGCTGGTGGAAGAGAGGGGAGGGGCGGGGCGGGGAGGAGGGCTTAGCTGGCTTCATCCTTGTTGGTCTGCGGCTGCGTTGACTTGATTTTTTAAGTGCCTCCGCTGCGGCGCCAGCGCACATTATGAACGTTAAGGCGTTTATGCCAAGCGCCACGCCCCCGCCTCCCGCCCCCGACCAGCCGTTTACATTTTTTCGCATTGCTCTTCATTTCAGCTCATGCATACAAAATTAGTGGGGGCGATTGAGACAGAGAGAATGGGGAGGGGGTGGGAGAGGGGGGAGGAGGGGGGAGGAGACTTATTGCATTTGCAACGTTTATGGCTTACAGCGAGTTAATCGCACTGTCATTCAGCCACTTTATTTTGGCTGAGCAGCTACGCTATCCTTATGCCTGGTGCGAACAATGCCAAAGCATACCCTGTGCATTCACTTACCGAGGGTATTATGGCTTTGTCACGCAGTATGTAATGCATTGAGGTTGATCACTGCAAAAGGTATATATATTTTTGATCATGACATCAGTCGGTGCGATATGCCCTTAATTGTTTGAATTGGCCAAAGGGATTAACTAACTAACAACTGAGTTCTTGTGTGAACAATTTTCTAGATCAAACTTAAAGAAAATATATCAAATATATTGTATGTATTGTTTATTTTGTTCTTCAATTTACTATATAACTCCTTGGGTTTCCTGCTAATATATAAGAAATATATTGTTATCCCAGTATATATCATATAGCTTCTAAATGAACAATCGTTCAAAACTTTCGTTTTTGTATAATAAATGTATTTTTTATTCTGAAAGTATCTTAGCCAAATCAAATTATTACGATCTTTATAATGACTTTAAAATATACTTAAGTTTTTATTAGTATAACTATAACATATATATACCCTATAGACAAACTGTTTGTTGTATGAAAACATGGCTTATATTACATATTTATAAATACATCACATATTTACTATAAGTGTGCAAGTGTAATTGATTTTCGGCTTTTCGAAGAAAACAGTTTTTCTTATTATTATTATTTTTTTTATTTTATTTTTTTTTTGGCAACCGGCGGTGCGAATATAATCGGCTTATGCCAGTGAGGCAAGTGAAGCATTCAAGCCGGCGGATTGAGCCAGAGCCAGACCTAAAAAAAAAAAACAGAGAGCGTTTTAGCCAATTGCAGTTGGCTATCGGGCTTGGATTGAGCTGCTTTCGCTTTCAAATATCGCAGTGGCACATCAAAGCGACTTCCGGCGATTGCGAGTCCAGTTTCCTGTTGATTTTTAATCAAGCGACCGCCGCCTGGACAACTGGAGGCACGTAACCAGCGGCCATTTGGTAGGTGTGGTCGGATCATAAAAACAGATTTTAATGAAGAGAGTGAGCTTAAGAGTGTGTGCATAAGTGTGTGTGTGTGTGTGTGTGTGGGTATGTGTGTGGGTGTGTGTTGCCTTTGTCTTTTACAACTTGTGGCAGTCGTTAATTTTTATGTTTATAGCGCAAATTTTCGCCTTGCTGCACACACGCTCCATGCTACACGTTGCACGTTGCACGTTCCGCAGAATTTGAAACCGCAAAACTGCCATCGAAATTTGAGTGGGTGGTGGTGGGGAAAGGGGAATGGGAAGGGGAGGGGGAGAACGACGTTGACAGTAGTTAAAACAATAACAATTAGCTGCCGGAGTCGACAAAGTCGTTGGCAACACGCAAAAATTAATTAGCAGGCCAAAAATTGAGCTTCGCTTAGCCGTAAATTGCAGCAAAGGACACGATATTGGCAACAGTTTCATGTGAAATTAAAGCCGCATTACAGGACAATAAGTTCAAATCTAATCGGGAGAACCAAAAAAAAAAAACAAAAAAAACTCACACGGGACGTACGAAAACAAGCGGAAAAAAGCGCAAATCGAAACTTTCGCAGAGCAGGAAAAGTTTCTACACAAACAGGACACAGGATGGCGGCAAATTGCAAAAGGATAATTGCAAAACTAAATGCCAAACTTAAACAAAAAATAAAAAATACGCCAGACACTAATGAAATTTCGATCAACTTTCAGCAGGCAGCCAAGCGAGCAAGAGAGAAAGAATGGGATGGACAACGACAACGAGCAAGTGAGTGCGAGAGAGAGAGAGAGAGAGAGAGCATAAAGTGCACTCCATGCACTCCATATCAAAACAAATGATGATTTATTGAATTTTAATTTAGTGCTCCAGCAAATTTGGCCATAAATATTTGAGTGCGCCGGCAAAAGTTACGTTCATTGCAAGTTATGCACTGGATTTATGCGAGTGCCACCCTCCTCGGCTGAGTCCTGAGCCTGGTCCGTGGTACAGTTGCCTTTCAGCTTTTTAGCTGGCAGGACGCGTGCCTCGCCTTACGCATGGCCAGCGCCTGGCTGTGGGTAGAGTTCCCTGCCAGCTACTGGCAATGTGCTCCCTGCGCAATTTGGCAATGTGCGTATGCAAATTTGCAAGCCACATGTCATTTTTGACCATTTCCGCTTCAGGGCTCTAAGCAACAGCAACAAAAACAATCGCAACCCCAGTTGCCCGCAACGGGGTGGCTTTTTATACCCAGTTTGTTATTTTAGCACTGGGGTATACTGGCCAAAAACAGTCCTAATATGCAAACATGTTCATAAATATATTTTATATCGATTAAAATTTGATTATATTTTTTAAATTCCAATTTGCAAACATGTTCATAAATATATTTTATATCGATTAGAATTTGATTATATTTTTTAAATTCCAATTTTCAACTATCAACTTCACTTACAAGCTACTTTTACTTCCGGCTGAAAATCTCTTTTGAACCGTTTTCCCTGTTCATTATACATATTTGCAGGATATCTTATGGTTTCATATACCTTAGCTCAACATTATTGTGACTTGTTTTCTTTGTTTTTGCAATGGGGTGCGCTTAAAATTTCGCAACTTGTTTTACCCACTGACCTTGAAAAGTGGATTTATTCAAATTGACTGCCGGCAGCTGTGTCCTTTAGGGTGGCTCTGTATCTCGCCGGTTCAGGTTGCAGTTCCTGCCTCCGCTCCGCCCTGCAATACATTTAAAAAAAAAAAACAAAAAAAAACACAACAAAAGCAAAAGCAAAAACAAGACCCATTTGTGCTCTTAGTCTTATCAATGGTTCGCTTATCGGGAATCCATTAGGTTGTTTTCCATGATTATGCCAGTGTATTGGGCCATGATTCGATTTCTCTGCTAATCGTTCAATCCCAATGGATTCTCCTTTCTCCTTTGTTTTGCCAAATTGTTTGGCAAGCTATCAATTTCAAAGTGGGCGATTGACTATGCAAATCGCTTTATTACATTCAAATTGATGAGGCGCACAATATGCCCACATCAAATAAATACAGGGTACGTTTCAAAGAAATGTTGACGATTTGGCAGCAAGGCATTAAAAAAGCACAAATTTATCAAAAAAAAAAAAAACATGAAATTCAAATATTATAGTTATTTTTAAATATTACCTCTATATTTTCAGCTGTTTCGATTTGTTCTATATTGATTCTGAATTTGATATAAAACAACAAAAACAATTTTTTTCCAAAAATGTTGAGATATAAAAATTTTCTATTCACCCATTATCTCTCTAAAATGTTATGACAATGTCAAAACTAAACAATCTTTGAGGTGGATTAAAACTTAGAACCTGTTCTTGTCCATTGTTGTTTATATAAAATTGACCCGTTGTGTGATAAAAACAAATTTGTGAAATTAAAATGTACACAATTTAAAGCATTATTAGGTTCTTTTTTTCTGTTTTGTTGATTGGTAGCTCTAAGATCACAAATAGTTTGTGGCCCAAAGTCATAAGATATTCATTAAAATTTCGTATGATGGGAAAGAATGGATTATTTATTGCAATTCCGAGGAGGGGGCTCCGTGGCGCAGCTGCTGTTCAGTGGCTGCAAATGCCAATGCAATAAAACGAAATTAAATTGCTATTTTGCATACACACGAGCATTTTGGCATGTAGAGCAGACACACACAAATATATACACACACACACACACACACTCACCCATAAATTGATATGAGTCCTTTGTCTGCATGCCGAGCAATAATGGCAGCAACAACAACAAACGATAAGGCGAATCCTTTGACAACAGCTGGCGGAGGCAACGAGGTCCTCGAAATAAAACGAAATAGTTTTATAGTTGGGTGGCCCAAAAAATGTTATAATTGCTTGGCGCGTTTATTAAAATGCATAAATTAATAGAAATTTCAAAGGCAGCCAGCAGCAGACCAGGAGCACGGCACCTTATGTGTGTGTGTGTGTGTGTGTGTGTGTGTGTGTGTGTGTGTATGTGTGTGGACCATGTGCGGCACTTAAAAAGGGTTTAGGACACGCAATTTGTGCGCTGGCTTATGGCCAAACAATTAGACATAGCCCGGGTCGCGTATGGGTGGTGTGCGTGCAGCCCTTAAGCTCCTCCATATTAAAGACGAACCCCTGACAAATGCACTCAGAATGACCGCAATTAACTACATTCCCCCTTTCAGCAAATACTCCACAATAATCATAAACATGGAAAGTTTTTCTTTCATTTTTGGCAACAGAGTAGCTGGAAGCAGTGGCCGTCGCATCTCTTGGCCGCAAATCAGCGCAATTAATATTAAGTGGATTATTATTTAATGACCAGTGCACGCAACCGGAGGACAAATGGGTCCGAGTCCGATTCAGGGTCCCATATGCGCTGCTTACTGTATCATAATCGCACTCTTAACTGTTATGAGCCCATCATTGCCTTTATGCTTTCAGTTTCCATTCCATTTTCGCCTGTTTAGTTCGCCTGTCATATTCTAATTACGCCGTAACACGCGCTTATTACCAGGATTTTGATGACTTTCGACCCGGCACAAATAATTATTATACGCACTCGTACAAATGTGCGGCACTAAAAGGCCCAACGGACGTGCATTTTCCGTGCAAGTGGTCCATATGCCATATAACACATACTCCTCCGTCCCACCTCCACCCCCCCGCCCCCCCCCCCCCCCCCCCCCCCCCCCCCCCTCCCTATTGAATGGGCGTCACTAATTGATAAATGGCTCTTCTGCGTGGCTGCGTCCAATATTTAGAAAGAGAAAGAAGAAAGAGAAAGAGAGAGAGCGGTACAGGTAAACACGCGCAGAAATTTGTGTTATATCAAAAATTTAAAGAATATTTAATATTTGAATATTCCTACTTATTGCATATTGGAATCTTTTTATTT
Organism: Drosophila nigromelanica; assembly: GCA_004149465.1. Lineage (NCBI taxonomy): Eukaryota > Metazoa > Arthropoda > Insecta > Diptera > Drosophilidae > Drosophila > Drosophila nigromelanica. The sequence goes on from SCDS01000058.1 coordinate 194,195, forward strand.
CGTTATATTGTTTTGCAATTCTCTGAAAAAGTACAAAAAAAATTACATGAAAATTTGTTGATTACTGAAATCGTATTTTGTTATTATGGAAAGTACAAAATTTTTGATAGTTTCTCTGAGTGTAGACAGTCGTCATATTTCGATGCCCCATTTCAGAGAAATTATTTACAATAATTGCAATTCGCATCTGAATAGAAAAGATAAGGAAACTGCGCTGCAACACGAAAATACGCAAATGAGACACGTCAGCCGGAGGCTAAATTGCCATATAAACAGACTCAAAAGGGGTGCGAAAGAGATAGAGCAAAGCTGGGGCTGCAGCAGGCATTATCGTTTTGCGTTTTGCAAACTTGTGGCAACGTCATTCTGCCACATTTGCTTAGTCAACAGCCAAAATGGTCTCCCCACAAAAACATGGACCCCACTCATCCGGAACTGTCCGGCGTGGCCGTGTGCAACTGGCTGATAAATCGCAAGCACAACTGAAGCATACTTCAACTGATGACGTGTTCCTATTGCCCGGTGGCTGGGACGTGGCTTACAGTTATCAGCTGGTTAAGTGCTCTGCGATAAGATACAGACTGGAAGATTTCACTTAGATCAGTAATTAATCAATGCATGTGCTGAAATAGAAAACTGAAAACCAAACAAGTTGCGCAGTAATTTAGGGTTTGTTAGTGACATATTTAATTTAAATAATCTTTATGTTTACCTCGAAACGGCATCAGAAGTACTTTAGGGAGATCTGACATTTCTATAGGTGATAGTTGTGCTATGTTGATAAGAAATTGCTCATTTAAAAGAAAAACAAAAATGCTTAGTAGGCGTGGCTGTGGCGCGTTCTAGTAGGCGTGGCCGAGATACCACGGTCGCCCTCTTTGGGGGAGGTCACCAGCTGCCTACATATCAAGTTTGGGGACTCTGGCCTTAAAACTGTCCACAACTTTGTCAAAACTAATCAGATTTTCATGTTTTATGGCATTTTCGTTATGTTTTATCATTTAGATTAGTTCTGCATTTAAAATATATTCATTTTTGAAAATAAATTTTGTTCATATTTTTTGTAAAAATATCAATGTGATATTTATTATTTCATTTTCGAAAAAAAAAATTTCAAAATTTAGAATTGCGAATTTTTGTTTTTAATCGATTATGTTAGTCATAATTAGTATAAAAATCAACATTATACCCGATTCTGAGGGGGTCAAATTTTTTGTCAAAAATCATGCCAA
>SCDS01000059.1:0-82668 GCA_004149465.1 Drosophila nigromelanica
GGTGGGTGGGGGGGGGGGTGGGGGGGGGGGGGGGGGGGGGGGGGCGGGGGGGGGGGGGGGGGGGATAGAGAAGAGAAGTCGACGACCACTCGCTGGTGGCGTTGGCGGGTTAATGTCAGCGTCTGTGCAGCTATCTCTGGCTATCTGGCTCTAAGCTCCAGCTCCAGATCCAGCTCCAGCTTCAGAGTTGTGGACTCCTTAAGCCTGCCAAAAGGTTAAGTAGTTCAGCCAGACTTTGTCTGCGCCTGTTTCTTAGCCTTGAATTAACTTGGCCCTCTGGCTTCGGCTTGTTAGTGCAAGCCACTTTTATTTCGCATAATCACAAAGCATTTAATTCTGTGCTGTGCGTTATAGCCAGCGGCCACTGTCAGCAAAATTCACATTCTTATTCCCCGTGCCCAAAACCAACTGCCACTTGGCCGTGGCCCAGGTCTCAGGTCAGTTTAGGGGTCATTGAAAACAATGACAACTCAGGCCCGTTGGCTATAAAAATGATTTGACCTTTTTCTCATTTTGCGAGAAAAAATAATGTAACATACATCTGGCCAAAAATAATACAAATAAAAATAGCAAACAAGTATGATAGTTGCAAGCGGGTGTAACCGACTGTGTATACTTATTATATTAATATTATATATTATTATATTATAATTTCGTATACTTTTAAATTATTATTGTTATTAAAGGAAAACATATAGATAGATATTATCAGTAAACTGTTTGAAAAATTGCATGTATCTAGTTTTAAAACTTAGAGAAATGTATATATTAAAACGATTTGCCAAAAATTGTATATAGTCCAAACTCTATAAACCCTTTTCGTTTCGTGAACGAGCATAAAATTAAGCAAAAAGAAAAAGCAGCTAAAGCCAAAACCAAAGCCAGAGCCAAGCCAAGCAGAGCAAAGCAAAGCAATTGAATTCGAATTTGTGTATCTGTATCTAATCTAGCGTGGAGCCAGCCAACAAGCGGCCAACAAATGTCGCCGAGGCACTCGAAAGGGGGGCGAGCGGGGATAGCTGAAAGATGCACGTAGCAGCAGAAAAGGAGAGTAAACGCAGTAAGCACAGTAAATAAATAAAAATAAAAGACGGATGCACAGTTGAAATTCGTTTCAGTTGGACTTTTTCTGGTTTCTTTTTGGTTTTTCTTTTTAAAATCTTGTTTTTTATTTTTGGTTTAAGCATTGACCGTTTTTTCAAAAGAAGCAGCTAAGGGAAAAACGTGAGGCACAGCCAGCAAACAAGCAAATAAAAACAAAAGGCAAAAATAAAAAGAAAAAATAAAAAAGCTACAGCTACAGATACAGAGGTAAAAGATACAAATGAATACAGTTCTGCACGAGCGGGCGAGATACATCTGTGGGTGTGAGAAGGTGCTTCTGTGTGTGTGTGTATGAGTTGTCAAAAGCGCGCGTAAAGAGCATTCAAAAAGCCAACAATAACAACAACAACAACAACAACGTACAACAGGTACAAAAGGTACAGTCCACAAATGGCGCAACAGTGAGAGAGACAGTAACAGTAACAGCGGCTTAACAGCGCCATGTTAAATGCTACCAATTGGCAACTGTTAAACATGCACTAAGAGTGAGGGAGAGTGAGCGTAGGAAACAAATGGAAAATGAAACAAGAGCTAATAACTTGTGCATGTGTTAGGGGAGTGAGTGAGTGAGCGAGCGATTGAGAGCGCAACATTAATGCGCTCTTGGGGCTAACACAGCAACATTTAAGACGTTGCCTTAAGTAGTGATCTGCAATTAACAACATGTTGAGCAGCTGTTACGATATTGTCTGCAGAAATAATCTAAATATGTTTACAGCAACATGCTGATCACTTTGTAAGTTGTGTACAGCAACATGTTGAGAAACTAAAGCGATGTTGCCTATACCAATAAGCTGATATTACCTGCTTGGTGCCTTAAACATTCAACTGTTATTGCTTGCAGCAACATGCTGATGCTTAAAACAACATGTTGAGCAGCCACAATGATCTATCTTTTAGATGTCGATTGATCAATATTGGGACAATATAGCTAAATAATATTTTCGACAGAACTATGCTTAATAATCGCAGTAATGATCTATGTATAATGAGTAAAGCAACATGCTGTTAAACTGTTAACATTTCAACTATTCAATTCAATTAATCTATGCTTAAAGCAACATGTTGCGATGGTGTTAACAAGTTTTTTACATAAGATAAAATGTTGTCTACTACAATATAAAAATTTGCTTAAAGCAACATGGTGAACAACCTAAACCAACATATTGAGCAATTATAAACATTTGTTGTTTAACTTTCTCAACTGCTGCTCAGTGAAACAGCAACTTGTTGCTTCTGTGCTAAGAAATTTATTTTTGGCAACTTTTAAGTGGCATCTTTTAAGTAAACTATTTGCATTACTCAACCCATTTTTGGAGATTGTCAACTGCCACAAAAAACAAAATAGAAAAAACTGCAAGTACCATGAAGTGAATAACTAAAGCATCCAGCTTAATCCCCAACGCCCTTAACCTTTGGCTAAAAAACTTTTACCAACATATGTCAGACGGGCTGAGATTGTTGCCCGGCAGGACCGAAGCTAATGTTGCAGCGGCGACAACTTTGCGAACTTTTGCCAGTTACTGTTGTTTTTAGCTCCACTTTCCACTTCTCCATTTCCGCAGCGAAAACCCATTTTTGCCATTTGCCATATTCCCCATACCACAACGGTCACCAGGCCACACACACACACACACACACACTCGCACAATTGGCTGAGGTTGCGCAACTTTTTACACAAACCTTTCGCACATAAATCTCAATTTGTTGCCACGCTCGGAGTGCGAATAGTTTTGCGAATACTGCGGCATCCACTCGTACATGTGAATGAGTCACAGCGACACACTCACAAATACTCTCAAGCACACACACACACACACACACACACACAGTCATAAGTACGAGTCGCTCTGCTTGGCGTGCATCGCATTTGAATTTATGCTCACTCGAGTCCCAATTGGAGCCACCCAACCGCAACATGTTGCACGTTGAACGTTGCACGCTGCTGCGTCAGCGTCATCAACGTTAACAATGCCCAAAAGTCGAGCCGCCCAGTGCCAAGTTTTTAGTAATGATACCCTGTATCTATACAAAAGTTGACCAAGGTATTTTGACTTTTTCCATGGAAAAGTTCACATCTTATTTTGACAATAATTATGCGTAATTATAGTTACCTATAGTTACTTTGTCATAGCTTAACTTTATAGAAAAGCAGAAAAAATTGAAATATTTAATTTCAGAAAGACCTATTTTGACAAAAAATAAAAAATAAATGCAAGTATGTGTATTTTTTTTTATTCCGATAAAAATATAGGAATACAAGCATATTATATTTCTTAACTTTACGAAATATGTACACGAATTTGTATATGAAATAAGAAATGTTCATAAATATATAAATATAAAAGAAAGAATCAAAACGATAAAAAAATTGAACAAAAAAACCTTATACTATGTGGTAAAATATATGTATACTTTTTATAGATATTTCTGTATATATTTATTATTAGTATATATAACTATAATGTAATATATATAATAAAATATTTTTGCAAATTTTTATTTTTATTGGGAAATATATGTACCATGATTTTCTACGGTATTTGCTTGTCTGCATAGACGATATTCCATATTCACTCACATTTGCTAAAATATAGTGGTTTTTTTTCATATGCCGCTTACTAATGACGTTTTGGCCGCGATAAACGTGTGCCACGCCCTTGCCGCCTTCTTCGCGGCAACAAGAAAAAACCATATTCGAGGGCAGACCAAAAGTCAAAAAGAGAACAAAAACAAAAAAAAAAAAATAACAGAGTGGGCGAGCGTTGCACGTGCTGACGTTGCGGGCCACATTTCTAACAACAACAATGTCAAAATGCTTTAAATGCAAACTGCCAGAGGCAGTGCTACAACAACAACAACAACAACAACCACAACCACAACTATAACAACTGAGAAAAATTCTCATTACAAGCGGAGTTTAATCTGCTGCCAACGCAGCGCCCACGGCTCAAAAGCTGCGTTGCAGTCCGCGCAACGTTGTGGGTGTGACGGGGTAGGTGGTGGGGGGGAGGTGGGGAGGTGTTGCTGCCAAGTCAAAACAAACGAGGGACGAAGTCAAATATGTGTAAAGCTGCACCATTTACTCCGCATACCCAAAGCCTCACTACCCATTTCATTTGAAGACCGTCGTTGTTGTTCTTCTTTATGGTGTTAAAGTTAGAAAAATAAAAACAGAAAAAATAGAAAACACAATAATCCACGGATCGCCAAAAATTGAATACCCTTCTATAATTATATCTGAAAGAAACAAAATATTCTTTCTTACCAAAACTCTTTTATCGTATTTTGAAAAAGAAATAAATTTCTTATACAAGCACTTATCTATCATCCGATGTTCCTATATGTTCTGAAAGTACTATATAATTAATATTTGGTTTATGAAAGCATAAAAAGTTAACAATTGTCAATTTTGGTTGGGATTTCTTGGCAATAAGCAATATATTTATATATATATAAAATTTGTACATATTTCATAAACAAATTTAAGTACCCTCTGCAAGGGCATACAAAAAAATATACGAGAAAAAACACCGCTTGTAAATTCATTGTTTCACACAATATGAGCGAATGCCTACTGAGTTGCCTTCGCACCCCCCCCCCCCCCTTCCCCGATATTCCCCTACCTCCCCCCCCCCCCCCCCCCCCCCCCCCCCCCCTCACCTGCCCCTCCCCCTTTGCCTGCCCTATCAGCCCCTAGCTACCCCTAAGCTTCTCCAGCTGCGTAGTCGCCGTGTTTCAGTTATAATAATGGCCACACAAAACCGAAACTGAACTGTAACTCAATTGTAATGCAAGGTCTCACACATACTCTGCCTGCCCTGCCCCCTTTCCCCGCTTGTAGTCAGCCTCCCCCCTTTCCATGGCTTGCAAAATTTGCATGTTTTGGTAACTCTATAAACTTGTAGCACTCGCTTCGAGTACTTTACTCGCCAGCTTCTAGGCGATTTTCATTTCATTATTTTTCAGGTTATTGTTTTTATGCTCTCACTCTCTCTCTCCTTTTCTCTCTCTCTCTTCCTCTCTGCATGTGCATGGAAATGACTTGCAATGAAATTATAATGAGTTTGACTTGAGCTTTTTCGGGTGGGCGTTGGCATTGCCGGGGGGCGTGACCTGATTGGATGTCATATTTGGTTTAGCATAAAATGCATATGACAGAATTGTTTTTATCCACTGCGTCGACTGTTGAAGTCGCATTTACGCAGCCAGGCAGAAACTGAAATAGATTCAAAACTAAGATATGAAATGGAAATGAAAAGCAGATAAACTCCAACTGTCTGTCAGAGTAAGTTTATCAGCTTGCTGAAGTGCTAACAACTATAAGTTAGAATGTTAAATGACTAATAACAAATTCGTTTACTTTCAAGAAGGTAATACTAATTTTTTTGAGTACCACAATCCATTATAAAAATGGTATTAATAATGCATATATTTTAAATGCAGATTTAATCGAGATGACAAAACATAACCAAAGTAAGTTCAGTTTTGACAAAGTCATGGGCGTTTCAAATATGGGAGCTATGGATGTCAACATTTTTGTCAATTTTGTCATGATTTTTAACAAAATATTTGACCACCTCATTATTTGTTTTAATGTTGTTTTGTATGCTTATAAATAAAATAAAATAAATAAAATCTATTAAAAATATAAATTCGCAATTGTAAATTTTTAAAAAAAAGTTTTTTAAAATGATTAAGAGGAGGTCCCATTCAAAAAATATCCAAAAATGTAAAAAAAAATTGATTTTTAAAAATATATATATTTTAAATGTAAATTTGTGGAAGATTGAAACATGGGAGCTATGGATCCAAGAACAAGTCACAATTTTTGTCAATTTTGGCATGATTTTGGACAAGAAAATTTAACCGTCAGAATTTATTTTTATGTTGTTTCTTATAGTAATTATGACAATTACTAACGATTAAAAATATAAATTTGCAATTCTACATTTAAAAAAAATTTTTTTGAAAATGCGTAAACGGAGTTTACATGGTATTTTACAAAAATGTAAAAAACATTTACAAAGTGCATGCAATCAAAACTTTCCAGTGTTAATTGCAAGCTCAAAGACTTTATTTTCATTATTTTGAAAGTGAAATAAAAAAAGTTGGCACTTTGCTGTAGGTAAGTAAAAAGATATTTGTTTGTACGTTGGAACTTATTTGAATTTTCGTTAACACTCGAAAGATCCGAAAGCTTATTTAACCACTGTTTGGAACTGCAGAAAATCCAAATGAATTCCTTGGCCAGCTGAAAGCACTTGCAATTACAATAAGCGATGCCTTGTTTTCTTTTTTGCATGGGCCTGGCCCAGAACTGTTTGCCGCCTGTTACGACATGGCGCTGCACCGCCCTACCCCGCCCCGCCCCGTCCCGCCTTGCCGCTTATGCAACGCAGACATTGTTTTTCTATATATTTGCATTGCTGCATGCCTCGGCATAGTGTGGCTGCCGTTGCTGTTGTCCTGTCGCCAGGCGGGCTGCCTTTTGGATGCTTCTTCGTTTTGCAACCACACACTGGCAAAATTGAGTTGCACGAGAGCAACGTGAATGCCACTGGCTGTGGCAGCAATGCCACCAGTTGTCCGTTCGCCTGCCACTGCGTTGCCAACGTCTGTTAGCTTTGCCGGCTGCTTGCCGCTTTTCCGGGCTGCTTTTCCGGCTGCCACACACGCCCCCACCGCACCCCACTCCACTCCCCGTTATCCTGTACTCCCTGTCGCTACCCTATCTACCCCATACATTTGCACATTACGTGTAATCATCATTTTCTGGCTGGCAATAAACACATGCTGCCTGTTCGCAACTAGTCCCCACAATACTCCTAGCCACCCCCATCCCCACCCCCATCCCCATCCCCCTTCTTTAAAACCGCCCCAAGTTACTGGACTACATTTAACAGCGACGCCTTCGCCCGAGTGACGAACGCTTGGCGAGTTGTAAACCACCCAACAACAGTACGCAGCACCACCTATCCCATCCCTCCCCCCACACCATCCCACAGCAACCACTCGCACATTTCCATAGTGGCAGCGCTTGGCCATAACATGAATTTACAATTTCCAGTGCACTGCACACTGCTCACATTCTTTACAGCATGCGATATTTTTATTGCATGCAAAATGCACAGCCATCGACAACAACAACAATGGGAAAAAACTATTGCAAAAAATAACACAAATGTGTGACTGACAGATGCCCTGTAAATTTGAAATTATATTAACAACTGATATCGAACGATTTGGACTTTAGTATCATATGTTTCTCAAACTTATTCCGAAACTATTCTATAAAATTTCGCAGTTGATAGCATGAATGCTGTTTAAAAGTGAGTTCAAATTATTCTCATTCATTATTACTTAAAAGGAGAATATTAAATTTTTTTTAAAAATTTATTTAAATTTTTTTTTTTAAAATTTGCTCTTAAATAATTTTTTATTTCATTTTGTTTTTAAAGTTATTGTATTTAAATTTATTATTAATTTCTGATGTGAAAAAATAAAATACAAACCACAAAAGGAAAGAAAAGCTCAAAAGCTCAACAGAATTAAATAAAGATTTGATTCTTAAGCGATTAACTGATAAAAACGAATACTGGAAAAGTGGATTTTCACAAAAACTTTATTCAGAGTTTAGCTGTCTAAATAAAACATGCTTTAAGAACTTTTAATCAGCACAAAATAGATTTTAACGTGACTTTACTGTAAATAAAATAAAAAAAAGCTGAATTTGACATGTAACTCAACTTGATATGGTTATTGACCGATCTCAAAATATTAGCCAAGTTGCATGCATATTTCAAAATAGCCCGTGTCTGTGACATGCAGGGTATTTATATATTTGCCAATACTTTGGTTTTGCTTGAGCGTATGCAAAATATGGCCAAAGGGCATTCATTCAAAGCGCGCGTTTGTTGAAAAAATAGAAGCTTTGATTAAATTTAAAAGGTTGCTAATGTTATTGGCCACGTGAGTTGCACAGTTGGTGCGAAAGGAGCGGGGCGTGTGTGTGGAGTGGGCGGGCAGATTGGACGCTTGTGATGCCAGCGAAACGAATATGTTATTTGCCACAATAAATATCGGTGGCGCCACAGATGTCCGCAGAGACCTTGTCATACAATATGCATATTTCGATTGCAGTTCATAATTGATTTAGGTGTGTGTATGCAAGTGTGTGCTGTGTGTGTGTGTTGTGTGTGTGCTGTGTGTGTGTGTATTGTGTGCGTGCACTCAGCGAACAAGCCAAACATTTTATATTCAAATCTAATTCAAACATTGTCAAGGCCGAAATATAATCGAATTGTTATTTTTTTCAATTAAATTTATTTTAACCTGAGCACAAAAAATTTCTGCTTTCATAAGAACAATTTTTTTTGGTCATATTTTAATAAATAAAATTAAAATTAAACTATGTTTTACATTTTGTATGTATTTTCACAAATTATCGTGTATTAAAATTTTTTATAAAACAGATGTTGGCTAAATGCAAAAATTTTACATTGGAAATTAGTTCCAAATTATTATCCTACCTACCTAAATTCAGTAGAAATTTTTCTCTCAGTGTATGTTGTGTGTATGTTTATGCTCGATTTGTGATGCGGCTAATCATGTAGGTCAGTCGCAGCGCTGCTCGCGATTTGTTTTTGCCTATGGACAGTGGCGCTCGCAGCGGGTGGCAACAGCAGCGAGTCAATACAAGGAGTGCAGCAGCACTGTGCCACACACACACGTACACACACACACACAAATGCCAGTGCAAGTGGTAAACAAAAGCAAGAGATTATCAAGCGACATTTGGACAGAAATTGCGGCTGCAAACAACAAACAGCAGCAGCAGCAGCCGCAGCAGAAGCAACAGCAAATGGGGATGCACAAGAGACAAACAAATTCAAATCAAACTGACAAAAGATGCCACAGCCGCTGCTTCAGTTCGCTGTCTCAGCTTGCTGCTAAAGTGGAACACGACGCTCGGCAACAATGCGCGCAACATGCGCTTGGGGGCTAAGCAACATAATTGAAATGTTGCTAGCTTGATGCGCATGTTGCTAACAGCGCACAAAATGTTGCCAACGCTGCGCTGCCTGCATATGTGTGCATATGTGTGCAATCAACGCTGTGTACGCTTATCTGTGTATGCGTGCGTGTGTGTGTTCGCTGTTGCCGCTGCCGCTGCTGTTGCTGCTGCTGCTGCCGCTGCGTGACCGTTTGGCAACTTCATTTATACAGACACACTCAGTCTGTTGGTAACTGTTGCATTCAACGCTTCGTTCGCTCTCCAACCGAATTTGAAATACATTCGACATTCGTGTACCGTACGCTTTCGAACTCGTGTCGTTCGGTTCGTTGGCTCGTTCGTTGGCTACGTTCGTAATTTTTGTTGACGACTTCGCTTCGGTTCATTCGTTCGAATTTCGCTGTTTCACCCACACACACACACACACTGTGACGCCGCATCGTGTTCTTCAACTGCGACTGTTGCCGGCATAGCCGAACGCTTAACGTTTCACGTTCAACGTCATCAAATTCATAACGTCATTACGTTTTCGTATCGTGCGCTGTGCGTGTGTATCTTGTAGGCAGACTTAGCTGTATCTGTGCCCGTCTCGGTTAACCTATCGGTGTATCTCTCTGTGTCTGTGTGCAACTTATCTTGGCCAGCTAGCTAGTCAGTTGGACTTGCGTCTTTCGCGTTTCTTTCGACTGCTTCGTGCCAATTGGCAATTTCGGCGCCCAAAAAGTATATAAAAAATAAAAGGAAATACAAAATCCTTTGTGCCAGATTTATAGAGACAACAACAACTGTGGGAGAAAGCGAGTTCAAGAAACCCGCAAAAATTTTGTCATCGAGTGCGCGCTAAAAGTAAACACATATAAAATATATGCACACTCACACACATCCAAACACAACACAATTTACACACACAATCACACACACACAAGGGCTGCAGCGGCCATAAAGTGTTCACCCCCCGCTCTTCAACTAAAGCGACACATTTTATGCTTGAAAAGCTAAAGCACAACAACAACAAAAATCACTAAGCTCTTTGCCAAATACGCGACAGTGAAAAAAAGCTAAAAAAGCTAAAAAGCAAAACAACAAAAAACAACCTCAAACATAAAAAAAATAATATTAATAATAAAAACACGCCTTTGCCCTGGGCCCAAGTAACATAAAATACTTACAAAAGTGCACGTATACGGATTACAGGAGCAACAGCTACAACAACAACAACAACAACAACAACAAAATGTCACGGATCGTTTTTGTACTTCTGGCAGCCATTTTAACAGGTAAGATAAACGCAAGTTTTATAAAAAAAAAATACGAAGCGGAGACTCGAGATGATATCACGAGGCAAGAGTTTATTTTAAGCGCTGATTGATACAACTTTTTCTCTAAATAAATTTGTGTATATGATATTTGTTTCTTTTTTATAGAGAACTTGTTCTCGACTACGATAGTTTTTTCATAGTATTTGCGTATTGTGTATTTATGACCATATCATTTCATATGAATTTGATTGATGAACTTTTACAAACATGTTTTTAAATATAGCGTTTAACTAAATTCACATAACGCCCTTCTTCTCAAGCGTGAGTTTAAGTAGTTTGGCGGGTTTTTTTCGGCCCTGTGTAAACTGAATTATTTTTTTCGTAAAGTCGGGCTACTGCGCATGCTCGTAGGCTCCATGTCCGAAAGGCTTCGGTTTACCTGTGCCGAAACTCACGAAGCGCGTAGCGTACTGAACTCTGACCTTTTTTTGTGGGGCCAAACAGCTTCAGTTCGTTTTAAGCCGGAAAGGTCAACTGTGCTCAAGTAACTCGGCTTGGAGTGAAGCGATTGTCTTGTAAATCGATTCATTGTTTAGCTCTTGAGCAATACTTGATTTAAGCACTAAGATGCATGAGATTTTGTGAATGTTTCTTGTTTAAATATAATATGAAACAAGTCAAGAGATCGCTTAGCTGTTTGTGCAGCGAAATTTTTTTTAGTTATTTGAAAATTATGAAATTATTTTAAGTAAAAGAACATAGGTATAAAACTATACTTTTGAAACGTTAACAATTTTCTTTTTTTTTTTTTGTTTTTTTGCGTTGATCTTAAACTCAAGAGCCTTTTTATATTTTTGTTAAATTATGAAAAGCTTACTCTTTTAAATGCTTTTTTAGACAAATATAGGCGCTAATGTAAATATATAAATTTTATAAACCTACTGAAAATCTATAGTATTTTGAAATGCTCAATTATTATCCTTAACCGTGGCAATCATATATTAATTAGCCTAAATCTGCTTGTGTTTTTGTTCTTCTAATTTTTTAAACTGAATTTAAGAACTTTTTTAAGTCGTTCTTTTCCTAGTTCCATTTAAAGGGACTCTCAAACACCTATAATTTATTTTTATGTTATGTTTATTCTCAAGATTCTGAGCATTTCACTTATTTTTCAAATAACTCAGCTCTCCCACTCATCTCTGTAAGGCATTCCAGAATTTTCAGTATGCTCCAAGCTAAATGAGAAGCTCAAAGAGTTATGCGAACAATAAAGGTGCTCATGATACATCCTAGCAATTAAAAGACGAAATCCTCTTCAACCATTACTTTCAGCTTTCTGTTGAATGTGCCTTTAAGAGAGCGCTACATGCCGCAAACTCCCTGCCCGCCCCTCACCACATCCCTGGTTAAATTTACAAGTTGCCAGCGCCTAGCAGCCTATTTAATTAAAATCCTTCAATGTTTTTCACATTTTTTTCTGCTTATACTTTTTTTTATTTACTTTTTTTTTTGGTTGGGAGCCCCGTCTCTTATTACGCCACACAAAATTTTGCGAACCCATGCAGTGAGCTCCCATTCTCATTAGCTAAAAAGAAGCTGCTGCTGCTGATGCTGATGCTATTTATGTTGCTGCTGCTGTTTCTGCCTAACAACATTAACCGAGACGAGCCGCATATGAAGCAGCAGCAGCTGTCTCATTACAGACAGCAGGCAAATAGCTGCCCCCCCCCCCTAAACCTACCCCCGCCCATGGCAAAAGCCGCCCCCCATGAAACTCGAACATGACGTGACTTAAAGACAGACACTTTTTGTTCATGTCTCGTGCTAAGCCGCCTGCCCGGAGGCAAAACCTTTCAAATGGCGCCCAACGTGTGTTGAGTACCCCGGCCCCTCCACACCGCATCCTTTCGCCCCAGCCACGCCCACTAAAAAGCCTTGCACAATGTATGCAAAGCAAAAAATCCCCTTTCAGAAAACAAGCCAAAAAATGCAACAGCATATCCAGCTACAGCTTTTGGATTCACACTCGGATTCGGATGCAGATTCTGTTGCAGATGCAGATTCGGTTGCAGATTCTGTTGCTGATGATGGTGCATTTGCTGCATGCGGATGCAACTTGATGCAGCGCATCCCAGTGCTGTTGCAGTTAGCTGCCACTTTACACTGAATACTTAAAGGTTTTCATTTTACTCTGTTCACAAAGTGGGCAAGAGTATATTGGTTTTATGCAATATCCGTATGAATGCAATTTATATATTTTTTTCAGATTTTAAAGCTTTAAGGACAAATGCGCTCTTATAAAAGAAAGTATTTCGCAGTCAGTAACAGCCGACTGCAACGTTTTAACTTGTTTTTTTATGACCAAACACACATCAGACTTGGCATCTTGTAATTATAAATGTTTAATGGGCAGCTGGACGCGACGCAGTCCTTAACAAGCCATATACAGTGGGGCAGGGAGGGAGGAGTGTGTGTCCAGGGTGTAGTTTTCCTTCTCTCTCTCTCCCTCGCTCCTCTCACTCCTCTATCTTAACTTGCTGCACACGCGGCATATTAGTAATGGCACACAATATCCAAATGTCAAATGCAAAAACTGCTTACAGCTTATGCATTTTAATGGCCGCAAATTGAGGCTGCACATGACCATATCTCCATTCCTCTCTCCCTCTCTCCCTTTCCCCCTCTGTCGCTGTCTCTGTCTATAATAAATAAAATGCCAAACAAAAAGCATACATAGAAATAAATATTTGATGTTTGCCTTGGCAATGCCTGCGGCTGCATTTGCTCGGCTACGGATTTTGGCAGGCAGCAGAGAGCTGACTCCTCATGGATGACTTGGTAAGCAAATTGGGGAGTATCTGGGCACGAGTGTGTGAAATACGTTATTGATACTATCTGATTTATGTATATTTATAAGCATTTAGAAACACGTTTATTGACTATCAACTTAAAAACAAAAATAAATAAATTACCTTTAAACACCTTCCGATTTAAATCTAAGCCGATTAGAGCAAATAAAATTTATTAAAATCTATATATATATTTATATAACTTAGTAGTAGTTAACTACTTAATACTTAAATAATTAAAAATTGTTTTGCAATTATTTCAGATAATTAAAAACCATATGTATTACATATAGAAAAGCCTTTTTTATATACATCATAAATATATGTGTAATTATTTTTTATTTTATAAATTTAATATTACAAATACTTTTTTATTCAAATATACTAAATAAAAAAAAATTAAGAAAATTAAAAAAGGAAATAAATTATATTACTCATACTAATATTTACATTTCCTATAGAGAAGTGTATTTAAATAGTGCCTACAACTTGTAATATATTCTTTCAGTATTTCTTCGTATGGTAATTGCATGTGCTGCATTCAGGCAGCATACGAGAAGAAGAAGAAGCAGAAGAACTAAGAGACAGAATTCTCATTCATATTCATAACATCGTCGTTTCGTTAGAGTTTTGCATTGCTTTGTGCCCGAGCTTGGACTTGGTATTGGGTTTGGGTTCGAGTTTGAGTTTTTTGCTTGTTTTCTTTTTTTGTTTTTTTGTTGGTTCACAAAAAAATTTTTTTTGTAACTGAAACTGAAACTTGGAGCAGCACTCGCTGCTGGCCCAAATCATTGCGCAGGTGAATGGGCTTAAGACAAAGGCTTAAACGCGCCTCGAGCCACGCTTCTGATGTGTGTGTGTGTAGTTAAAAGGAACACTGCGTGCTGCCAGAGGGTTGCTCTAAGCTTTACTTAATCCCTCTTTTTCTCTGTTGCCGCTGCTTCTGCTTTATTCAATTTCCGCTTTTTAATTGCTTGCCGCCCTTTTTTTTGACGCCTTCAAAATTTTGCAGCTCATTTTGTCAGTTTGCTTTCGGTGTTGTTTTTCGTATTTTTTGTGCAGGTTGGCAGCTCCCATTGCTTTTTTTTTTTTTTTGGAAGAACTGCGGATTATGTGGTAAAATGTTGCTGTTTACTTTTTAGATTAGTTTCGTTTAGCTGTCAGTTTGCGCGCAATAACGGAACAGTTCTCATAGCTCATAATCATGGCTGAATTATTTGAGTGCGCGGAAAATAAAATACACAACGTTATGACTAATTTGCTGAAAAATTACTGAACAAAGTAGACAGCAATGACAACAACAACAATGGGAGACAAGTATTTTTTTTGCATGCATAATATGCAACTTTGTGTAACGGTTTATGTGTCACTGTGCCGATGTGTGTGTGTGTGTGTGTGTGGAAGGAAGTTTACAACGCTTTGGGCCATGTTGGAATTTTGGGCAAAAGGCACACACAGTCAAAACTGATACAAGTGCAAGGGAGAAAACAAGAAAATGTAGTATGAGCATAACGACAATATGGTGCGATATTGACAAAGCGTAAGCCGAGGCAAATTAAATATAATAGCAGATACGAGACCCCACCCATCCCTAAACTTATATATATATATGTATATAACAAACAACGAAACAGTTGCGAGACAATCAAGAAAACTTGTCGGAGAAGTTTGGCAGGGCGTGTGTGCTTCTTTAAGTAGAGCACAGTTTACAGTTTACAGAGGGGAACTTTTTGATCGATTCGTACGCATTGTCTTTATGGGCACGTACACGAGTACTTTGAATACGAGCTGCATCGAAGAAAACTTACTTTTAAGTACAGCAAATGAAGTGCGCTGACAAGTTGTAAGGAATATAATAGTTGAGTAACAGTAGACAGAGTACTCACAAGTAGTTCGGTAGCCAATGAAGAGTAGTATGACTACTCGAGATTATTACAACTACTACGAAAATTACTCGTAGTTACGCTAAACACATTTTGTATATATGTTTTTATATGTCACTCACGAACATTATTTTGCAAACTAGCTTAGCTGATTAGTTATAATACTATATACTCAAACTTTATTTTTCTAGTAAACAAACTTTTAGTACTCAATATATTCTACTCAATATATTCTCCTTTATCTATTGCGGCTTATATGCATAGTATAGAATAGTAAATAATAGCTCTAAATTAAATTTATTCTACTAGTACACATTTATTCTCGTAGTACCTGCTCGGTTAAAATATATTATTCATAACAAATGTAAATTAATTCCTTCACTATGCAAACTACTTAGGCATCTAAAAACATTTTAACCTAGACTTGATTTATATATTCCTAATGACAACCTCATTTAATACTCACGTTGTACTCATACTCATACTTCGATATACCAAAGTCATTTCAAAGTTTGTTGTCAGTTAGCTTAAACATAAAGTCTTTATATATTCATAAGATGTTTGAGCAACTGATTCACGCTTAATACTCATTCTAATGCTTCTGTTGGCAGTTCCTCCCCAACACTCCCGACATCACCCATTCACATCTCATATATATTAATATTTTCCACGAAATCGATTCATTTTTCCTGTTGGGCTGAGTTTTTTATTTTACACACACTTGATAACTACAATAATAATTGCAACTATTGCTCGTCTATATAGATATATATATACATCTATATATTTGGTGTGATTCATTAACTTATATTCGACTGTGTGTTCATTACGAACTCAAGTCGCATTCGTAATTAGTCACGCAGAGAAAACAGTTTTCGCTAGTTGAAAGAAACTGTTAGAATTTGGGATTGGCAAGAGAATATTAAATTATCAAATTCTCTTTATAGCTGTAGCATATGCAGTTTTTGGACTGTTAGTCAAAGGTTATTGTTTTCCCTGGCTGCATTCACGAATGCCATTCACATTCACTTGCTGTTTATCCACAATTGATTTGTGTTTGTATTTGCTTTTGTGCTATTTTGTGTGGCTTTGATTTAGGCCACGTTTACCTGATAACGCAATGCACCTGTGTGCTACAATTTGTAATTTCCATTATTGTTGGACGCTTCTCGTTTTTGGGGCAAACACACACATGCACGTATACAGAGACACACTCACATGTTTGACATAATTGTATGTGTACATTGATTTTGTTGTGGTCGCTTGGGTAAGTGCGATTAGATAAGCTTTATGCTACGGGAACTCTTATCAATATCAACAGTTTGTGTAACAAATATATGCACACACACATGCATATACATATATACGCAATTTGCTTGCAGGTTCTTGATAAAACTACTTTATTGTGACATATATATATATATACTATATCTTTATACATATAAATACACGCAGAAAAAAACCAAATTCTTAATTCTAGAATCATGGGCACCTAAAAAGTTTAAAATAAAAGTTTTTTTATTGAAGAATAAAAACATAGAATGAATCTGGCATTTAGAAAATGTTGGTGTTTTAAAGAATTAAACATAAAATAAATATTTCATTCTGAGGTAACATATCGAAACTGTCAGTTGGTGCTTGATTTACAAATCTTGAATTTTTCTCTCAGTGTGTCAGTGGCATTATTCACTTGTGGCCAATGCAATTTTCCTTGGGCATTTACTTAAACTTGTTGTCATCTAATTGAACTGTTATGTGGCATCTGGGCAGGGGCAGCTGTGGCAACTGTTTGTGGCATAAGCCAGAGTAGCTTGAGTTGCATAAACATGAAAGTCTCTTGCTGCCAAGAGCTAAGCTAATTAGTAATGTAAATAATTCGGTATTGGCTGACCAAAATCTTATTTCTATTTGATTTGCTACCAATACATAAAAATGTAATTAATTTTTAATGAAAGCCCACACAACACAGACCATTCAACTTCCACTTGATGCTATTGTGTCAAAATGTCAAATTGATTAAATTTTAATCAATATACGAAATTTGATTATTTTTCTATCGTTTTATGGCTAGCTTATGAATCATTTGATTGCACATTGCAGTTGATGGGCAGTGCAAAGAATTTATTTCATAATGGGCATGGCATGTGGCAGCCGCAGTAACATGTGGCATGCATTTTTGGTGTATTATAATATAATTAAATGTGCAATTTTAATTAAATTTACATGGACAAATGAACAGCTCATATTTTATATTGTAGACGCATTAGAGTCCCGCATTCCGCATTCTCTCTCCCTCTCTCTCTCTCTCTCTCTCTCTCTCTCTCTCTTTCCACATGTCAGTCAGAATGCGAAATAATTGAAAATAATGCGCAGGGCATTATAATTAATAATTATTTGAAATCATAATGCATTTGTCTAAACAATGAATGGCAGAAATAGAAAATTTACTTCTGTGTAAATAAGCGAATATAACTCAAAATAAATACTAATTTTAATTGCATGTACATGAAAATTAGGTAAAAATATATATAAGTAAAAATACTTAAAGGTTGTTGAAGAGAGTTTGAAAATATTTTTACTCAAGTTATCAGCTCTATAGATTGATATTCTACTTGTCAATGCAGATGAATTATTAAAATTATTAAAATAAAGAAATAACAATGGTAATATTAATTTACGGTTGAAAATATATATTTCTTCCCAAGAATAGAGTCGCTGTTTTATTACCAATTCTCCTCTTGACCAGCATTTTTGTATATCATATCGCACCTTTTCGACTTTCTGTACTTTCTGCTGTTGCCAGGTAACCATTTGGCAGCAGTTTGGATGGCCCTTCTTAAAGTTCAAAGACTCTCGCCCATGGAAAGTTATGGCATTTACTGAGCATGTTCTTCTACATTTTATTTTACTTTATTATATTTTTATATTTATTCTTGTATTTATTTTTTTGGGCGCACCCAAGCACATGTTTTCAACTTGTACACGAACAAAGCTCCACAAAACGCAGCTGCTATCTTTCGTATCTAAATGCTAAACTTTTGTGTAGCTTATAGATACACACACACGCACACTCGCACACAACAGTTGCCAAGTTGTTGCTCACGAACCGGTTCCACAATTCTTCTCAACTAGTTTCCATTTTTGTTCATTATAACTTGGCGCTTGTTCTTCGACTTGTTATTATTTCTCAACATTTCTAGAGTTTTTTTTTTGTTCAGTTGTGGTTTCTTTTCTCAGTTTTTCTACCTCTTTTGTTTTGCTTTTTTTTTTAATTTGCCACAAAGTGTTATTAGACCTATATATATTATTTTTTATTTTTTGTCCAGTTTGTTGTTCTCTGTGAAGCGTGAAAAGCGAAGCAAAGCACGCACACATGCGCATTGATTGCAACACTAAGTGTGACCAGTTGTTTGTATGTGACTGTTCATATTTTTACTGTTATTGTTATTACACTTCGTATGTTATTTTGCCATAATTTTCTTTCAATTGTATTTTACCTATTTAGGTTTTTTGTTGTATTGCTTATTTAATGGGTGTTACCTTTATATAGAACGAGAAAGAGAGAGAGAGAAGAGGGTGTGAGTGCATGAGAGAGTGAGAGAGTGTGCGCGGGGAATTGTTAAAAGTTAATTATTTGTGTTTGTATTGCTAGCACGTTGTATTTGTACAACTTTTTCGCAGTTTATTTTATGTTTTTATTGTTTGTTTCAGTTTGTGTTCTGTTTCGTTTGGAATTTTTTCTCGTTTTGTGACTTTTGGTAAAATAAAAAATGAAAATAAACCCAAAAGAGAAAAGCAAGCATCAAGGGAGTCAATTTCAGAGTTTCGACAGTTTGGACAGCCACACACACTTGCTTATTTTTTATTTTCCATTTTATATTTGGTAACCCATTTTCCAGGCGTGGTCTGACACACACGTTGTTTATGTATGTGTGCGTGTGTTTGTGTGTGTATGCCAAAGAATTTTGTTTGGGTATTTACCCAATTTTAATGCCCTTACGGGGCTATCATAAGACACCTCTGCTTCTATGAATAGCATATATTCTTGATTGTTATATTTTTAAACTTTTAACACAGTTAACTAAAAGAATTTAGCCACATCTTTTAATGTGTGTGTTAGGGTATTTAATCCCACTCGTATGTTCGACAGCTTTTCTAAAACGTATACACATAATTAAAGCCTTCGTAGGAACCCCTTAACTGGCACTTGAGCTGCGGCTTTCGACTGGCTGCTAATGTCTAAATTGTTGGGATCCCTGTTTGTCCAGCAATTAAAGCCACAGTGACAATTTTCTGTGACATGACAGCAGCTCGTTAAGCGTCGATACAAAAATTGTCAATTTAGCACCAGCAAGCAGAGTAGCAGCAGAACACTGCGGGGGGTTGGGGCAAGGACTGCCGTGTTAGCCGCATAAAAACCGAGCATGTCCGGCCGCTGCAATCAGTGCAATCTCAGCGAGCCTTGGAGAGACTGGGACAATGTTTAATTTGATAAATGTTCCAGGTTCGTGCGACAAAACAGTTGTCAGCTGGCACCAAACCACAGCTACTGCCACCGGCTACTGTTGCAGCAACAGTTACTGCTAATGCTACATCTACTGCTACTGCTACTGCTACAGCTGGCTTTCGTTGCTGCTTAGCTGCTGTCGCACTTACTCATTTATTGGCCAGACAATGGGACCTGTTGTTCATTAGCACAATGTCTGGTTGAATGAGTGAACGACTTGGCTCTCACCCTCTTTCTCTTTCTCTCTCTCTATATCTAACTCTGCTCTTGGCCAACTACATTTTCTCATTTGCCCGTTCCAATTAGGATTGATGTGTGCATATTAACGTGCTTGGGCACTTTGCATGCCATTTGGAAGTACCTGAAAATTGTGTGGATTAATGAAAGCGAGTTGGAATTCAACTAGGAAAATGATGAAACAAGGCTAATTAGATCAATTACAACTGACAGAAAATATATCGAAAAATGACAAACGATGAAAATATGAATTTTTAAAGGTGGATTGATGAAAACGGAGCATTATTAATAATATAGTGGAAATTAGAGTTAAACAAAATCGAAACGAACACCTAGAATTAAGATAGGCATACAAAAAAAATGTAAAATTAAGTACCAAAAAATCTAAATCTAATAAAGTTATATAAAAGAAGTAAGAAACATCAAGATTATGAACATTTGAGTAGTAACATTAATTCCTAAAATGCTAAAAATGTGGAATTTGGATATAATGGAACTACAAACAGTAAAAATAAAACACTACGAATAAGTGTTTGATTTTAGAGTAATGGGTAATTGTAGTAGAATACAAAATATAAAGCGTCCATTAGTTAAACCCTTTCAACGCGTTTTCTCTAATCTACCCCCCAATATCAATCAATTTCTTTACGTCATCAAATTCCCAAAGCCCAATCCAATCAGAAAGCCGTCAGCGATATTTCATTCGTTTGTGCGTGACTAGCCCAATACAGACCAAATGCAAATGCCAAAACAGTTGAACCGAAAGTCCACTTGTAGCCCTTGTAGTATATTAAATACGAGTGAAAAGCCGAGGTCATAAAATAAAAAGTACCACCCATCCCGCCCGCTAAGTGCAAAACATTACGGCCTAAACGGGCAAAAGAAAAGTGAACTTACAAGTAAAAAGTCCATAGAATTAAAATTAAATTTAAATAAATTTCACGATGCACGCACACCAAGTGTGAGAGAGTTTCCAGTAATACCCTGAACCATAGACATATATACACATATATTTTTTGTATTTTATTTTCTACCCCACTCGCTGTTGTATTTTTTATGTAATTACTTTCTAAGTGAGCCAGTGCGTGAGTCAGGCAAGAAAGTTTTTCGCTTTATGGCGTTCTGTTTTATATTTATTTTGCTTTTATTATTATAAATTTAGTCGCGGAGCCAACAAACAAACAGCTGAAAGTTTTTTAGCCCCGACTAGTTGAGGCCTAAATGCCGCTCTTAACTTATCGCGGAATGATTTTTTGTTTATTTTTCTTTTTAAGGCCAGCCAAGTATTTGCTTTTGCTGATAGTCTTAACTGACCGAGGAATTTATCAGTCAGCTTTGTTGCCATACCATAAAAAAATAGGTACAACAAAAGTTTACAGCGCAAAAATTAGTAACTCAAAGTTGCTAAGCTTGAGGCCCAAACTGGCAGAGTAAGCTCCAAACTAATAGATTGGCATGACGTCAGTTTAAATAAAAAAGAAATTTTTAAATAACATCTAAAGAAAGTTCTATTAAGAAACTACAAATAATGTTTTTTCTAGTATTAAACAACTTATTTCTTTCTTCAGTTTTTCTACTTGCCACCTTCAAGAAGCAGACACTTCCTCGAATGTACTTTTATTCTCTTAACAAATTTCTACGACACATTAAACAAATTTCTGCTGCTGTTGGAACTAATTTACCTTATTGCCACCCCTCATGCCCACTACAAGACAAACACATTCGAAAAGATGTATTTACTTGTCCTATTCGACTTGTAGTCTTTCAATTCTTTACTTATTAAACCATTTTCAAACTCTTTCACTGCCACCATTTGGAATCCGCGAGGCTCCAATTAATAGTATATGTTCATTTTCGGTCTCTGTCTAAATCTGCTTCATTTACACCACCATTTACGAACAGTATCCCTGCCAGGGTTGCCAATTTTCAGTTCGGTAACTCTAACTGCCGGCATAAAAAACTAATTTCAAATTCTCATTTCGTTTTCATTTGCAACGCCCTTCAAACACTTTCACTTCATAGAATCTCACTCACAAATGGTTCTCATATCTTTCATATTCCACTTTCCACTTCAGGGTTATCATCTATCTAATTTCCGCATTTAATTAAGTAATTAAAAGTACAAAATTAACATGTACAATAAAAGCACCGCAAAAAAAGAAGTTGAAAATCATAAAACGCTCTTACAACAGCGCCAGCAACAATCGAAATGCAAAACAGGGAAAAACTTTCACCTTGGCCAGAGACACAGTCACAGATACAGATACAGCTATAGCTGCAGCAACAGATATAAATGCAGAGAAACGTTTTTGGGCGAGCGTTGTTGATTTTTTGTTTGGGTAATTAAAATTACATAAAAATATTAAATAATAAAAATGTAAACAATGTGACAATCTGTTGAAAACTGCAAAAGCGGCCAATTCAGCAAGCAAATAAATAAAATAAACATTTACAACAATTTCACCGTGCAACTGTTGATGACTGCGTGAATAAAAGTAATTAAAATGTTTACAAATTAAATACATTAAATGCAAATTAAGTGCAGCTAAAGCGATTTTCATTATTTTTTTTATTTATTTATTTTTCATTTTAGCCCAGTTTTGTCCTGGAGGTCTTTAAAATACTTTGTAAACACAAATTCCATAATTTGTTCATGGTATATGCGAAATGTTATTTCATCTAAATTATGATATTTAATTAGAATTGAATTTTCATTGTGTTTTCATTTTGGCAATTTCGAATTTAATTTTTTTTATTTGTTATTAATTATTCTTTTGCTGCATAATTATGCACATGTAATAATAATAATAATTATAATAAATGCTAATCAACAAATATTATCCTTTCAAATATGCCAAATAATTGAAAAATGATTTTATAATCAAATCATGAAAATAAATTAACATTATGCGCATTGCAAACGCTTTTCGATTATAAAATATTGTCATTGCCTCAATGCACAAATTGTTTCGATAATTTGTGCACATATTGAACGACTAAACAGTTCGATTAAAATTATTATTGGCCAATACAACGCATTGAAAATGGAATGTGGCTAACCAAATTAAAGTCCAAATAAAGCCACGGTCGTAAGTAAAGTGAAAAATATTGCGTCATTTAATATAATA
This sequence comes from Drosophila nigromelanica, assembly GCA_004149465.1. Classification (NCBI taxonomy): domain Eukaryota; kingdom Metazoa; phylum Arthropoda; class Insecta; order Diptera; family Drosophilidae; genus Drosophila; species Drosophila nigromelanica. Next base: position 22,985 of record SCDS01000059.1, read on the forward strand.
TACAATACAATAATTATAATTGGGGTCGAAAATTTGGTTAAACTAAACTGACTAAAATAGGCAAAGAACTTCTGTCAACTTAAAATCCACATTTATAGATAAAGTTTCGATTGCTATGAATCAGTTTTATGAACTGTTCCGAAATACCCAAACGTTGTCTTTGATATGATATGGTATATGAGTGTGCATAAGAACTCTATATATTATATATAAAACTTTCCCATTGTCATAACTTTGTCAAAAATTATACGATTTTCATGCGGAGTGGCTTTTTGTGCATTTAAATTATAAAATATTTTGAGTGATAATGTTAAATAATAATTCCATCTAGCCATAGATAAAATGTTCTATGATTTATGATTTTTCTTCGATATAAATTCGGCAATGAAATAAAAATACATCCATTTTATTTCAATTTTTTGTCAAAATATTGTATAAAAACTTAAAAGTACTCCAATAACTATTTATATCTGGCTATACCCGTTTCTAAAATAAAAGGTAAACATTTATTTATAAATTGATGCAAACGTATTTTTACTTTTCATTATAACAACTCTCCCTTTCGCTAACCAGTGACCCATTACGCTCTGTGGCAACCCTTGACTGTAGTATTGCAAAATATGCACTCCACAAGTTGCACAGAGACTCAGTCAAGTCAACAACTTGAACGACAACAACAATAACGACTAGCAAATGGTTTACAACTTTGCCGCTTAACTAACTTAAAATCGCATAAAGTGAGAGGTGACTTGTGTGTTTGACGACGGTCGAGAGCGGGGGAAGGGGAGTGTTTGTGCAAAGAGACCCTCGGCAAAATGGTACTAAGTATCTAAATTCGATTTGGTTGCACTTAAGCGCGCTTAATGCTAAGCAGCCACAACAACAACAACAACAACAACTGCAACAGAAACATTTTCTGGCGACCCACTTTAACCGCTCGGCCCACTTGAGTGGGTCAAGTAAAACCTTTTTGTCAGCGATAAAAATGCGCCAGCCGCAGCAGCTACAACAACAACAACGACTGCAACCAAGTCCAATTAAACGGTTGCCATTGCCCATAAAGCAACTTACTTGAGACTTGAGACTAGAACGCGACTTCTGGCAACGAGTTCTACGAGTAGTTTGCTTTTTCGTCTTTTTTGGCAGTTGGTTTTCTTGGTTTCCCTTGCTTTTCTCGTTTTAATACCCTTTAACCATGAAAAACGTTCTAAACGGGGTGTTATAAGACAGCACTAACATCAGCAGACGATTATCGTCTCTTTTACTGGCTACTTGTTTTAAATATTAGGTAATTTTTATTATACCAAAAGATTTGGACGACAATCTTCAGTTAAACATCAATTTTCTAAAATGCGAAACCAATGTAAATAATGTATATTTACCGATTTTATACAGAGTATGCCATAGTTGTTCACACCCACCTCGCGGAATTCTACGTGACTTGCTTCTGCGGCCGTTGCCCACGTTTGACCACGCCCATTTTGGCAATTTTCGTTCTCATAGTTATCACACGGGCCGCCATAAAAAATCATAAATATTGCGGTCGTTAGTTTTGGGCCAAACGCCATTACATTTTTGGTAGGTCGCCTTTTGTGTGACTGTGTGTGTGTGTGTCTGTGTGTGTGTGGATCGTCTGGCCGGTCTCGCCACTGGAATTAGCGAGTTTTCTGCCTCCCCGCATCACCACTTTAATTGCCTCTGCATGTAAATTGCGCAATGCACTTGTTAAGCTCCCTTTTGCTCCCCACTATAAGCCCAACGATAAGCCATATATATACGTATATGTATATGTATAGCTGATATAGGAGCTTACAAATAGCTGACATTGAAATTTGTGTGTTTGACTAATTTTTATGAATGAAATGAATATTTGCGCGCATTTTTCACATGACTCACACAGTAAAAAACAAAACACTCATCGTTTTATGGCCTTAATTTGTAATGGATTTTTTGTTGTAGGCGAACGATATTCATGAATACGTGCGGTCCCGGTTTGGGGCTGCGGTTCAATTGCACTAATTGAACATGATTCAGTGAGTGGTCATATCTATCTCCATCTCACTTGCTCTCGCTCTCTCTCTCTCTCTCTCTCTCTCTCTGTGTCACTCTAGCAAATGTCTCTAATTAAACTGAATATTCAAATGAGCAGTTTTTGAAGTGTTGCTGCCGATGACGTTGCCTGTGGCTTCATAGTGCTGCATAAAATTTGTGGTACGCTTAAGCCGAACATTTTGGCAGCAATTTTGCCATAAATAACCCGTCATAGTTACCCGACGCGGCTAACTGTGTGTGTGTGTGAGTGTGTGTGTGTGTGCGTTCGTGCGTGTGTGTGTGTGGGAGTGTGTCAAGTATGAATATGCTTGTCCGTCTCTGTCACGTCTGCCTGCTGCATGGTATTGGCCATAAATGCGCAGGGACATGAGATTTTGTGTCTGTTTCTGCATGTGTGTTAATGATATAATGAATATGGTTGGTTTGGTTTCTGAAATTTGAGTATTCCTTGTAGTTATAGCTAAAGCTATGTGATAAAGAGGTAATTTTAAAAGCGACTAGACTTAAGATTGAAAAGAGTGAAAAATAACTTTCTACATTTCTTATAAATATTCATATTTATTGTGGACTATTTCACATTAAAATGAACACTTTACAAAGGTAGATAAGAAAAAATGTAATTAATTGAAGTGAAAAATTAGAAAATCAGTTTCTACAACATATCAGAGTTATACGCCAATTAGAAAAAATTCTAGAATCTAAGTTACTGAAATTCCAATATTGATCTCTTAATATTCTTAATTTACTCTATAAGCTGCCATTACAAAGCATAACTAATTGCTCAGCTAATGCCCTCTCTCTTTTCTGTTTTTTTTTTCAGGTAAACAACCTAAAAATATGTCACACAAATGAACTTTTAAGGCTCAAGTAAGCACCGCCAAACTTATTCCCACTAACGTAAACTCCAAGAAAACAGTGCCGAACAATTTATTCGACTGAACTCGAACCCGACCAAGCGAAAGTTGTCCATTACCCGAGCCCACAAATCTTGTGTGATGGCTAAGGGAATTTCTATGCGAGGCACGCCTCGCCCGGTGCGAGCCAATAAATGTCACTTGTTGGTGCGCTACCGGAAAACTATTAAAAAAGAATTATCACCAGGTCGTGTAGGGATGGGGGATGGGGACGAGGTAAGACGACGTGTGCTGTTGTATCTACAACTGAAATACCGACCAAGTTGCAGCAATTAAGAGATGCCACGCACTCGACAAACACAAAAAAAAAAACTGAAACCAAAAGAAAAGAAAGTCTGGCGGGAAAATTTGTCGTCGTCGGGTTTTTTTTCTTTTGTTAAATGGTAAACAGAAATTTTTGACACACGCACGTCACAACGGAAGCAAATTTGTAAACAAAGAGCAAAGAAAAGATAAACTCCAAAAAACGAAGAAAAGTTTACGCTTTGGTGAATTTTTAGATTTTTAAGTTGAACATTTTTCTTTTTTATTTCATTTTTTTTTAAATTTTTTTACATAATTTCAATTGTTATTTAAGTTGACGGCGTTGACAGCTTGAAATGCGCGGTCTGTTGACAGCTGCCACGGGCGGAACGTTTGGAAATGGAACGTGCAACATTTGTTTGTTTATGTTGCAGCGCGCCGCAACGCGGGCAACTGCTCAGGCAACGTGCAATGTAAACAATGCAGAGGGCAAGGTGACGGGGCGACAAGAAAAAGGGTAGGGGCCGGGGAGGGACGCTGCGTGTGTGCGTGAAGATCAACAAAAACAATTGCATAATTAAAGCAAAACAATCTCGGGAAATGCCAAGCGGCTGCTTAAAGGGAAAATACCGAACGCGGGTGTTAAAGAAAGGGTATCATAAAAGCTGTCTACAAAGTCAGCGCGTCAGCTAACGGCTGCTAAACAGTAAACACCTTGAAATTTGTTCATTAACAGGAAATACCGAGGGCAATTAACACCCCGGCAATTTTCAAGAACTCTTCAGCTGAAAATAGAATCAAAAAGAGCAGAGTTCGAACTACCTGGAAAATGCCCGTTCAGCAAATTTTACGGCGTGTGCTCTGTCTAACAAGTGCAGGCCAATTGCAATCCGATTACAATCGGCTGCAATCAATGGCAATAAACGCGAGTATAAGTGTATTAGCTGAGAGTGCCTGACGGGCAGATACCCTATAGGCATTCTATAACATAAGAACACAATGCATTTAAATTTTTAATAACATTTTGTGCATTGTAGAGCATATATGGTATATAAATGTATATGTATATATATATCAATAAATTAGGTTAATTTCTCATAACATTCTTATAGAGCTTTATTCTTAACTCTTAAAGGAGTAGGTATTAAAAAAAATGCTAAATTTTGATATATAAAAAGTCTTGATATTTAACAAATTAATATATGCAGGGTCTGCTTAAAAGCCCGAGATAGAAATTTGATTCATATCGATTTCGTAAAAACAAGACCGAGATTTTGAAAAAAAAATGTTGACCTTGTTTTGGTAAATTACAAATATATTTTTTAATTTACTAATTTTTCGTTTAGTGCTGGGTATTACTAGTGCAACACAGACAAATTTAAATGTCATTGGCCTCACTTGAACTTGTATGTGTGTGTGTGTGTGTGTATCTCTGTGTGTGCGCTGGGTGTTTCCGTGTGGTTCGATGCGCCATCTCGTGCCGAGCCATCAAATTGTTTTCCGGCTTTTGTTTTCGTTTTCGTTTTTGTTTTTGGTCTTTTTGCTTGCGGTTTTTGAGTTTTGCTTTGATATGGCCAAATCGTTTTTGGTTTAAGCATTGCAGTCGCAACTCCGTACGCCACACCGATTGCCATGGGAATGCGCAATGGGCGTGGCCCAACTGCATTTTGGCAACCTACTTGGCCAAGAACGCCGGAAAATTCAATTAAATTGCAAGCAAGCACTTTAAAAACTGTATAACAATCGATTGGGCCACGACAAAATGAATCTATCAAAAGTCAACTAATTGAATTTGTTGCAAGGGGCACCGAGGAGAGGCTGAGCAAATTCAATTGACCTGTTCAGGGGGATGATAGAGTCACAACTGAAAAAGAACCAAATGAAATCAAATGTTTTGTGGCTTTAATCAAATCCGCAAATTGTTTTTTTATAGCTGCTTCACATGTGACACACGAATAACAACATAAAACCGACAAAACCAACAACAGAAGCAAACAAGTAAAAGTGGTTTGGTCAAAAAAGCACGACTATATGATACCCAGTATACAGTTCGCCTACATACAACATACAAAGTATGCAAAATGTATTCTTCAATCATTTATTTATTGTTTGCTTGAATTTGTTATCTCTAGCTCCCATAATCTTAAAAATATGTCTAGGATCGAAATAATGATATGATCAATTAGTTTGAATTAAACAAAAATACCCTTCTTGTTCACCAATTTTCAATGGTTACAGGGTAAACCAACAGGCAACAGAGATTTAGAAATATTGTTTGTTGTTATTGTTGTTGTTGCTGTTGCTGGTGTATTGCTGGTTCTGGCTCGGTCAGCTCTGACCGCAATCTGTTGCACACATGATTTCATTTTTATTTCCTATTAAAATCACATAAAAATCTAACACAAATACTCGTTACACCAGCAACAACAAACTCAAATATGTCAGCCATGGAAATTGATTCCTGATTCGCAATTTTTGGTATAAATCCCTGGCCCACAACTTCATAGTCTCCCCCCAACACTCCCACTCAATTCGATTTGTGGCTTGTTGTTGCTATAATTGGTATATGTGATTTCCAATTAATAGAAATGCAAATAGAAATATATATATATACATGTATATATATATTTAGTTGTTTGCATTTGTGGTTTGGAATCAGGTAAATACTGTCCGCAATTGATTATTTATATGTGTGTTAAAATATCTTTTCTAGTTTTGTGTTTTATATAAGCTAGTTGGCTTACAGGTTTTTATTGGTTGTTGTGTTCATTAATTGTGGCAGCTTTTAAGGTTTTATCATATATGAAGTATTTGAAATTAGGTAATTTATAAGAGTAAGTATAAAGTAACAAGAACAAAAAAACAATTAATATATCTAAAATAATTGCTTAATTTAATCTGTCTTCTTTTTGTATTATTCATTTAATTCTCATAAAATTGGTAAATTTTATAAGCCCCCACAGTATTCATGTTTCTGAGACACATATCCATAGTAACATAGCCTATAGATATTTTTTTATTATTTCTTTTTCATTGATTAGAACACTTTGCCCATTGATAATCCCCTTAGCTGTGCGAGGCATGTTGCCATGCTGTCAAGTCTAAAAATATATATGTGTATATAAGCCAACACAAAACGCAACACAATCTATTCACAAGGAAAGTCTCTTCAGCTGAAGCATTTTCCAGCTGTAAAGCTCCCAAGTATAAACACTCCACACTTCAGACTCCAAGAAATGGGACGCGGGGGCAGCAGCTTCCATCTGGCGGTTCCTGCAACCAATTTGTTGGCTGCCTCCGTTCGGCATTATTTGTGCCCTTTGTGTTCATTATTCTTCATTATTTGTATTTTGATTGTTGTTTTTTTTTTTATTTCTGCGCTCCGCTTTGACCCGCCCATCCCTTGTATTAGCATTGGCAGGGGCTGTTTAATTTCAAGGGAAATATTTATTGATTGGATGGCACGGACTGAGACGGAGGGTGGGAGGTAAAGCACAGCCAAAGGCAACAAAGTGCATGTTGAGTTACATTTTTTGAAGCATGCCACTTGGTTCTGCCAAGTGGAAAGGGAAAGGGACGGGAAAGGGAATAGGCGCCGCCAGTTGATGGGAGATGCAAAATACGTGCACGCACCAACAGACACTGTAGCCAACAGTGCTGTGCAGCTGTATCTAGACATGCATTTTGGATCTTGCCAAACCATTTATTATGCCCTAATTAGTCATGTTGCCCAGCATAACTTCAGCTGCGGCACAGAAGACCAGCTCCCAAAAAGGGGGCGTCTGTCGTATTGGGTAGACATAAATCTACAATAGTTTATAGTAGAGATGAGAGAGAATACGACACGAAAAGTACGCGAGAACCATTTCGAAAGCTTAGTAAAAAATAAATTAAGTTTAAACACAAAAATAGCATTGCTAGATTTGTGCTTATTAATAATTGTTGATTATTCCAATATAATTTAAATATTACTAAAATTATATTTTAGTTTGTTATGTACAAGTTTTACTGTAATTAATATTTTTTATTCTTTATTTTAAATAATTACTTTTAGTTTGATTATAATGCCATACTCCTTAAAGAAAAAAACACGACTCGGGCTCCACTCTATGCATGTTCAAGCCACAGAAGGGGGCGTTTACGGGTGACAATTGTACTGTGACTTGTGTAGCTCATATATGTAAATGTATCTGAATCTGCATATGCATCTGTGTCGGTATTTGTATCTGTAAAATGTGCATTGCACACGCCCCAGCTCTTATCACAGCAACGTCAGCCTCGACGTCAGCGTCAGCCTCAGTTAACAGTTCCGTTCTGAAACTGCCGGAATCGTTCGCTCGACAGACTCGGCGGGGCTTCGATGGGCTCTCGTTCTGGATACTGTCGCTCTTTTTCTATCCTCTTCTCTTTGGATTCTGGTATGTTTCATTTGTTTCACAAGTGGCTTCAAGTGCGGTGGCTGCGCAGTTTCTGTTGTTGTTGTTGCTATTGTTATTTGTACTTTTTGTTGCATTTTGTTTATGCATCTTTGTCGTCTGTCGTTGCATAGTTGCTTGCGTTCACTTTGTTTACTCATCAATGAGAACTGACAAGAAACATGCGACGACGCCCACAACGAAATGAGAAAACGTGGTTCGTTTTGTTGTTGTTCGAATTGTTGTTGTTGCTGTTGTTGCAGTTTAGCTGGCAGCTCAATTTAATTTGCTTTAACATTTATGCCTTTCCCTGGCTTCAGATTTTTTCTTCGCTTTTACAAATATGTTTATAAAATATTTCCGTTTTGATTTGACGACCCGCTGATTGAAATGGGTTAAACATTCATTCATTAGCCGTTTTGCATTATTCAGAAATCAATTGATTTTTATGCGCTCAATCAACAAAAGTTTTCATACTTTTGTTCATTACGCGTCGACGAGGACGGAAAGAGTAGCCTGCGAATGATATGGGCGAAGATTTTATTAAAGTGCTGAAAGATGCATAGAGCATTAATTCGAGTAAGAAATTTAAAAGAGCAAAACTTAAAAAAATTATATTAAAATCAAGAACTAAAAACCAAAAAAAAAAGTTTATAAAATAAAAAAAAACAAGAAAATCGTTCTATAAATTTTGAAGTAATATTTTTTAAACCGGTTCATTAAACTTTATTTAAGCCGTTTTCTTATATCTGAAATACAAAAGCCGAAGCGAAGCATAGATGACTAATGAAATTCTGTGGCAACCTCCAAACAATCAACTGTTAATTGTAGAGCATATACAAACTTGCCTAGTCAGTTTTTTCATTAAAAAATAAAAAAAAAGAACTTACCGTTATGATATTTGGCCCAAGATCTCAAATTACGCTTTCCCAAGCTGCACCCAAAAACAAAACAAAAGGAAGCATTTGTATAAATTTACCTTATTTCCTTTCAATATTTTAAACATTTCAAAAAAAAGTTTAGAGTTCAAACTAAACAAAGCGGCAACAACAACAAACGCCATAGACCGAAAAACAACATTTGCGGAAAAACAAAGTTAATTGTTTGGGAAGCAGCAACAACAACTAAACTGAACTGAACTGAACTGTGCTCAGCAATAGAGAGTACAAACAACAATAAAGCTTTGCAAAAACAAAAAACCTAAAAAACCACTGCATAATAATAATGAGAAAACATAAAAGTAACTAAAAAGTTGAATTAATTATAAGGAAAACGAAAAACACACAAAAGTAACATGAACAAAAACGTGAGCCACGTAAAATGTTGTTGTCAAATTAACAAAAAAAAAAGAGAAGAACACAACTGACAACATTTGAAAGAACTGCTTATAAAAAGAATGATTTTTTGTTTGTTTGTTGGGCGTGGTATTAAACGTAGTTGAGATCATATTTTCTATATACACCGGTATTGATTGGCATTGATCGGCATTGATCAATTGGCAGCTGATAAAAACGGATTCACCCACGTGCCACAAACAAAGAGTTGTTGCCCACTCTCTCTCTCGGTCTCTTTTAAGTGGCTTAAATTGTCGCTAGAGGGCAATGACAACTTGACAGTTTTACTAGGCTTTAAGAGACATTCAGTTTGCACAAGAAATTGCCTTTGGGACATGTTTATAAAGCCAAAAGTTGGCTATTGGCTATAATCGATTATGCTGCAAATAGCGCACATCAGCTGAACGGGCAGGAAAATGAAAGTATGTAGAGTATATACAACTTTGTATTTAAATACATTAATTTCTGACTACCTGTCTTTATTCATTTATTTATGAATTTACAACGAACTTAAGGCTTAAACATTTTTAGCAAGCAACTTTTTTTTAATAAGTATGAGTATCTTGAAAGAATTCTGCTAATTGCAAGTTTTTCGATACTTTCATTTTTTTAATGGAAAGCCTTACATTTTAATTACCGAATAAAAACTATATATTCAATTTTATCTTTATATATTTGTTTGAAGTGCATACAAAGTTCGGCTATCTGCGTATAAATATTCCTTTGCTCTTTAAATTGGCACAAATTAAATTGTTTGTCAATTGTTGTTGTTGATTTTATTGTGTAGGCGTCACATGTCTCACAAAATTAGCGGTCTGACGCTCTCACCTATTAAGCTCGTATTCAAGGTGGAACCGTCTGAGGCTATTTCTGAAACTCGATTTTTTTTAACGATTTCCTGCAATTTGTTGGGCTCTGCTTAAACAACAGTTTTCGTCGCACTTGGCAAATCAAGCTAAAGCGTGAAGTTTTCTTTTTCAGTTCAATTTTTTTTTTCTTTCACAATATTGTTTAAAGTAATTCCATTTGTATTTGTTTGTGTCTCGTTGGTTGGCTGTTCAAAATTGTAAATACGACAAACAATTAGAATTTAACTGGAGTGTGGAGGCAGCTTAGAGGAGGGGGTCAGGGAGGAGAATTTTGGATGGTTGGGGCACTCGACATGTGCGCAATTCTCATGTGCTGGCTTAAATTTGTTGCTGTTCACGACGTTAACATTTTCTATTATTTTGTTTTTTGCTTTTCTCAATTTTTGTTTTCTGTTCGCATTTGCTTTTGTGTTGCTTTTGTAATTGCAACATAATTTGCTATTACACGCTACTTGTTATTGTGTTTGCTGAGCTTAGCTTTGTAGGTCTCTGGGTCTCGCAGCTGCTGCGAATTGCGCCAGGAAGCAGAGAGCTGCCCAGGCGGGAGTTTGGCGAGTGGGGGCCGTTGTGGCAGAGACAGACGAAGACAATTACAAGCAATTAGAAATGAATTGCTTGGAAATGGCAACTTTAGAAACAATGCAAACAAAACTAAAGTTTCTGTATGTGTGTGTGCCAGTGTGGGTGTGGCGTTTTGTGTGTGTGTGTGTCTGTGTGTGTGTGTGTTTTTTTTTTGGCTTCTGTAAAGACAAATTCAAGGGTGGTGCATAAATGGAGTTTTTGCCAAGTTAACAAAGTTCAAAATGTAAAAACAATACAATAGAAGTGAAAGGCCAAGAAAATTAAATAAAAATTGAAATTACAAACTAAAATTGCAAATAACTATTTCTAGCAACATTACTTAAAGTTGAACGGTCTTTATTCGAAATGCATTTGTCAAGTTTTTAAATTAACATTTCAAAGACATTGAACATTTATTAATGATATATAACCATTAAAAGACATTAAAGATGATTTGAATTTAGATAAATTATTAGTTTAAATATTTTAGAAATATTTCCTCCTTGATAAAGTAAAACATAAAAGTAAAAAATAATTTTAATATTAATATATCCTAAATAAAAAGAAGTAACCTCAACTCATGATAAGAATCTATCTGTAACTATTGTATAGTTATACGCCTACGTGCTTCACCGCTGGCAATCTCTCGTCCAAGCTCTATAGCAAATAAAGATACAGATTACAGAGAACACCACATGAGATATATATTTACTATACAAATATAAGTTTTGGTATAGTTTACTGGTATTCTCGCAGTCTTTGCTATCTGTTTCGTTTGCTTTTTTTATTTTTAAAAAAAGATAAGCTGCAATTAGTTGCAAATTTTGTGGCACACATTGGACATGCCCCGGCACCTCTGCCAGCCCTCCTCCCCCCTTTAGCGTACCCGTGCATCCCTGGGGCTGTTGTCCGAACGTACTGGACTGCCTGCAGCAGCAGCACCAACAGCAGACACAGATACATTTACAGATGCAGATCTAAATACAGCAGCAGATACAAATGGAGAATACAAATACTGAAGACACAAAAAAAGAGCAGACTGCAACCAGTTAAATGGCGATGCGTGTTTCATTCGTGTTTGCTGCTCGTTGTATGCACAATGAATGGCAACATGTTATTGTTGTTCTTGGCGTTGTTGTTGTTGTGGGTAGCAGCGGCAACAACAATGCCTTCAACAACAACAAATGAGCCGCACACTTTACATTTTTGCTAAGCTATTTTTGTGCATTTTCAACATTTTTTACATTTTAAAACTCGACAAGCGTGCGCACACTTTTTGCATCGACTGTTGCAGGGGCAGCTAGTTGCAAAATTGTTGTTGGTTTTGTTCGCCTGTTACAGCAGCAGCAACTCATTTTATTGTTGTTGTTGTGTGTGAAAACGTAATTAACAACATTTTCCAGCAGTTCTTTTTATTTCATTTTTATTTTATGCGTTTTTTATTTTTTATTTTTCCAACTCACAAGAGGGTTGGGGTTGTGCCAAAGGTAAAGAGGGGAGGACGGCGGCTCAGCCGCATGCCAACACAAAATGGCATAACTTATGGCCTCGTTTGTAGATTGTTCCTGCTGCTGCTGCTGTTGTTGTAGTTGCTGCTGCTGTACTAGCAATTAAGTCACTTAAAACGCTTTGGCCCTAGACTCTTTTTTAATGATTAAGTTGTTGTTGCTCTTTTGCATATATAGAAAAAAGAAAAGATTAAAAAACAAGAGAAAAACTCAATTGGACTGGACTGCTAGCGTTCTCTCTCTTTCTCCTTCCCTCTCTTACACTCTCTGGGTAGCTCTGATTGCACGTCAAATTAATATAATTAATAAAAACAACAGAAAGTCAATTTTTTACCCCAACTTGAGTTCAACTTTGAACACAAAAAAAAAAAACACTCATAAATGAAACAAATAAAACTGAACACATTTCAATGCTCAATTGGTAAAGTTCAAGCCCAGCTACTTAAAGGGAACCAACGCCACTTGAACCCCACAATAAGTGGCAGCGTCTACAAATTAATCTGCATAAAGCTCCAAATTGGTATATGTGTGTATGCACACATATATGTGCCATTACTTAGGTTGGTTCAAGATGTGTGCGCCACATACATAGCTAAATATACTTATATTATGAGTAATCGGCCAGAGATCAGTTCTGAATGTGAATCGAATGTGCTTATGAGTTTAAGAGTCGCTGAGTTCATGGTTAAAATGTGGGTCTTGTTGCTTTTGAATCGGTTGAAACCGGAAGGAGAGTGCCGAAAATGTACATACCCTAGTAAATATATTTCAAAGGTAAAACATATTGTTAAAAACTGAATCATAGATCGTTATCAGCTCAGCCTCAGGGCTGATATAAACATATTTGAAGTTACATCAGAAGTATCTTAAAATTAAGAATATGCATAGAACTGAACTTGACTGTTGCTACTAATCAAGAATATAAATAATTCTTGCAGATGCCTTTTTAAATTCATGTCAGATTTCGCGACAAAATTCTGCTTCAATATCTTACAATCTGTTGAAACACTCTCCATACCTTTACGATTATCTTGATACCAATTTTTTTTTGTTGGTTTCTGTTATCTAAATTACCCTCCATAATCTCTTTTATTCCCAGTTACTTATGCTTCTAAATTATTTTTCTTTATTCCCACTCGCTACTGAAAATTCAAAATTGTTTTCTGTGCTCTCATCTTCAATATCCGCTCTCCCCCTTTCGCTCTCTCTCTCTCTTTCTTATCTGCTGGTTTATCTGTCTGGCTTCTTTTATGTGGCACGCTTTGCTCGCATTTGCCATTCCCCGCGCTTCACATGGCGTATGCGTAATTGTCTCAATTATTCACTAAAATGAGCCGCCATGTAATGTGCATGTTTGTCTCCGTGTGTGTGTGTGTGTGTAGGCCTTGTATGTTTGCAACTGATTTCATATGCGCCTTGTCTGCAGCAATGCCAAACAGCCCCCTTTCTTCTGTTGCACTCCGCCAACCACTTGCCGCTGTTTGCATTTGGAGCGCAGTGCACAAATTACATTTGTATGCGTTTTGTGCTCCACGCATTGCAATTGCAATCACTGCATATAAATTGCGCCACAAATGCAAAGCCACAACAATCGTGGAACGACCCCAACTGCACCCACATCCCCCCTACCCCAACCCTCTAGGCGCTGCTGTGTGAGTCATTAATGCGGTCGCCTAGTTGATGACTATCTTTGCTTATGCACGTTGCCTGACTGCCCCAAAGTCAGACGGAGACGGAGATGGAGGCGGAGATAGAGACGTCAACGTTGCTTGAATAGGAGCTCTAGTAGAAGCTGACGGCCGAGTCATTTGCTAGCTAACCGATTTCACATGCTGACGTTGTCCATCGGTTGACGTTTGGCGACTTGGTCGATTTATTAGGAGCTGTGCTTTACATTAAACTGCACAATACATGCATATTCATGTGCATTTGTGTGCCGATGTCGATTTTGTTGGCAATTTGTTGCATGCAACACATCGACCACTGACCACCAGCCGTTGGCCTGTAATTAGAGATACCAATTGGTATTGGCCTGGTCAAAATCATAGCTAACCCATTGCCTGATTTGGTTTTGATTTGATTTGTGCTGGTGTTTGAGTTGATTGTTGCGGCTTAAGTCCGCTGTCCCCCTTTCAACCCACAAACCGAAATCCATGTGCAACGGCTCAAGATATAGTTGCTTTTGGGAACTCAAGGCCTGGCGGTCTGTGGGCGCAATTTATGCATCTTGTACAATTTCCGTTTTGAATTTTGGTGTAAACACTAATTGAGATTTTGGACAATGGCGGAAGTTGTAGATTAGTGTTGAATTATACCAATACAAGAATCAGATTACCGAAATTTTTTGTTTGTGTGTAGCAGCTTGGTAAATTATAGTCTATAAATCAAATCTGGCAGGCACTTTGTGGTTTATTATTATCGGTGAACTCTTGTGCGGGTTTCAAATTGTAGGCAACAACCGCTCAAATTAAAATGTTGTAAGAGGCAACTTTAAAATTGTCAGATGAGAGTAGCTTGTACACAACAGCAATTTTCTTAGATTTTTCTTTAATGAAACAGATCTCTAAAATACCAGAAAAGATTAGCAGATTTTTCTTATAGTGCATGAATTTTAACATTTTTGTTAACGAATTAACATGAATAAGAAAAATAATAATATGCTTGTTTAAATTGATATAACCTAACTGTGCCTAAAATAAAAAATAAAATAATATGAACTTTCCCATGAATATTAACATAAGAATTTTCGTGAGCATAACAATTAATGCTACCATTACTGAAACTGAAGCTTATTTTCTAAGTAAACAGAAAAGCAGATTAAAATTAACAATAACATTAACATTAATGTCTAACCTTATTACTAAACCTTACAATATATATCAGCTTACTGTCGATAATTTATTCTCAGTATCTTTAATTGCAATAAAAATGCCCGGATAACTCACTGCACTTTTTTTAAAGTGCATCAACACACATTTTCTTTCATATCGACAATTAATTGAATTGATGAAAATAAAAATAAACATGCTTCAAATGCTCAACCCACACAAATTACCTCAGGATTGCAATAAATAACAAAAGCAATTTGAAATCAAATTATAAGAAAAAATTAATTAAAAGCTAATTAAATGGCTCCGCTAAAAAGCAGCTTGGCCAACTTGTCAGCTGTCAGGTTGTGTGATGAAAAGGGGAGTGGGGCGAAGTTTGCAAAACTTTCACAAGAAGCGGCTTTGATGTGCACTAAAAGACCAGTCCAATAATTAAAATTTAATATGAAATTATTACGCGTTTTTTATTAATGCGTTTTTCTATCATTTTTTCGAGTTGTCAAGAAAAGCGAATGTCAACAAGAAAAGTGAAAAAAAATGTACTTTCGCCAGGTATTATGCATAAGTGGGCGCTCAACTCAATGGCCACGCCCCCCAATGTAGTTTGCCTTTGCATACGGCTGCCAGTCGACTACGCTAGATGGCGCTGCAGCAATCAATCTAATTACTGTCAATTTGTGCGTCTGTGCTATGAAAAACAAAAGAGTAAAGCAAACTAAGAAAACGACGAAGCGCGCGCACTTCAATTAGGCTGCCTGCCACGCCCACTGCAGCTTTGGCATTCATGTTAATGGGTCGTCATCGTAAGTGAGTGTTTGAGTGTCTGAGTGAGTGCAACGCACTGCAGCCAACTGGCGGCTGTCAACTAAAATGGAAAGCGAACATCAATTAAGCAGCCGTCGTCGTCCACAGCTGCAAGAGTTTGCCTACAAAAGTCCGGCCTGATCCGCATTGGCCTGGCCATTGGCCGCGTTGCCTGCGCTATTAATTTATGAGTTCAACAGCAGCTTTCACATCTCGGCAATAGATAAGTCACCCGAGTCCAAGTCGGCTTTAGATCTTGGATTTTGAGTTTTAAGTTTTGCTAAGCTCATGGGCAGCTCTCGTGCCTGGCCGTCACTTTTATGACCTTTAGTTGTTGTTGTTTTTTCTTTCTCTATATATGTCTCTCTCACTCTTTCATTTTTATGATGCCCCGCAACGGGGCCAAATGGTTAACTGCAACTGCAACTGCAACCAGCAACTGCAGCTGTGCGACTGTAAGCCATGCTAATCCTGTCCATCCGTTTGGCAGCGGTGACCAGCTCAGTTGGCATATCAAAGTGAAAGGGTTTTTGGCGAGTGGCCATGGACAGCAATAGCAGCAGTAATATGAATACATATACCTACACAAACACACGCACACACACTCGACGCAGCGGCTGCCACATTTTGGGGGACATTTTGCTTTTGTTTGTTTATTTTTGCGTAAACCTCTATTACAAGCTACACCTGCCTCCCTGTCTGCAATTTTGTCTGTCTATCGGGCTTTTGTAACGTTTTGCTATTGCTAGATAATCCTGCTATTTTGGCCAAGCTAGAAAAGCATAAACATATATATTAAACTCAAAGCTTAGGTCGAATTTGAGACACACTGGATCCCAATCAAAAGTAATTTGGTCTTTTTTCACGCGACTGTTTTCTAATAGGAGCGTTCAAACTTCCCTCGCTTCATTTCATTTATTGTATGGCTGAATATTAGTTATTTTTGTTCCATTCCATAGTTTCTTTCTAGCGAAATAGCAGAAATGCTTATTTAAAAAAACTATTTCCAATAAATGTGTTAAATAGGATTGAGGGCTAACCTAAAAATCATGTATTTATTAATTTTGTTAATTTATGGGCTAATTCCGTTCAATTATATAGTCAAATAGCAAACTATTATGGTTTCTATATAGAGGTTTTGAGTATTATTTGATAAATGAGTGCTATTGAGTGATAAATAAATAGACACAACGATCAAAAAATAATTGTAATTTTCCAATTCAAAAAAAATTCTGAACTCTGTCAAATAATTGTGTTTCATTCCACCGTTTCTAGGCAACGGGTTCGTTTCATATACTCAACTTTTCGCTTGATATTAAATCAGAACTCTGGAAATCACAACTTATTGTGTTCAAATCCAACGTTACTGTGAAGGCTGTACTTCGAGTAGTTGCAACAACGATATACTATATTACTATATAATCATTTTTATAGTATCTCTTAAACTCTTTGCCCATTTCCGTGCAGTTCTCCTTATTTTGTGCGCTATCTAAGATCTGACTAGATTCTATATGCTCAACATCCTGGCAAATGCTATGACAAACCCACAAAACCCGCTACGAAATGCATTCAAATTACGAAGCCAACACGGCAGTTGGCGCTGCTGCAAAAGAGAGAGTGAGAGATGTGGGCGTGGCACAGGTGGGAAGTAGCTGCTTTTGTTTTGTTGGCACGCCAGCCAAATGCACAGCTTTTTTTTTATTTATTTTTAAAGTATTTTTTGTTGTGCTTTTGCCTTTCTGTGAAACGGCCTGGCAACACTTTTTGGTGTGGCTTTCAATTTGGCTGCCTTTGCAGTTTCTTCCGTTTTTGCAACCGCTGCTGCTGTTGTTGTTGTTGTTGTTGTTGCTGTAAAGTTTGCCATTTCCGGCGCGCTCATGCGTATAATTTTTGCTTGAGGCTGTCGCTGAGCATGAAACAATACGGCCAAAAAAAGGTAGGCAAAAACAAAAACAAAAGACAGCCAAAAACAACAAAAACAAACCAAGCCAAAGCTGGGCCAACGTGACGTATGCGCAATGTGAATAAAAAGAACTGAAAACAACAACAATTGGCACAACTGCCAGTGGATTTTCGCCCAGTTTGAAGTCCGAAATGTTCGCCTGATATTTGGGGCAGGTTGTAATTTTATGCGATGCGATTGAGTTTTTGTTGGATTTGTTGTTCTGTTGTTCTGTTGTTTTTTGTTTTTGTTTCTTTTTTATTCAGTGGGTGGCGACTTGGACGGCCTGCTGATTACTTTTTGTCACTGGACATTTGGCTTAAAGCTTAAATTATGGCTTACACATTGACAAACGTCAGCTGGTCAGCTTTTCAAGTGCTGCCACTAAGGGGGGAAGAGCGGAAAGGGAGACACGCCTCAATGCGCCATTTCATTGGAGCCATACTGAATGGTAGCCGTTCGTGTAAGGACAATGGCGGCAGGCAGGACACGCTTGGACTGGACTCGATTTTTATGGCCATGGCCGTGGCGATGTCGCTTGTCGCTTTTTGTTGTTTCTGTTGCTCATTGTTGTTGGCCTTTGTTCGTGCGCGTTTGGCAAAAAAGTAGAAATGCAACTGGCCTCCCTTCTTCCAGTACCCCCCTCTCTTAACGGCCGTGTCCAGCAACGTGTTAAAAACTGTGCACAAAAATGTGCATTTAATCAAGCAACAAAAACAACTTGCACAACAGCGCAGTAGAAAAAGAAAAAGGGGAAGTACAGGGAAAGATTAAAAGCTCCCACGCTGCGGCAGTGCGTTAAAAATTTTTTTACTTTTTTTTTTTTTGTTTTTTTTTTTTGTGTTATGGCCAGCACTTGAAGTTTATTTATCTAACTTTTGCATCAACACGCAGCACGAACTGAACCCCAGAGCTGTGAACCCTCAATGCAATCAAGTCGGAGACGGCGTCCAGGCATGGCAACGCCACCTGCTGCTATGCACATGCAACGATATCAGCAGCAACAGCAACAATAGCAACAACAACAATAGCAACAACAACAACAACAAGAACAGGTGGCAGAGTCATCGCCATCGCTATCCCCATCATAATGGCCACGCTCACGTACACCTCGTTGCCAACAATCTCCTGCGGTTGCCGTTACCCTCGCCCCTCTATCAGCAGCCAGGTCTCATATGCCTCATAGTCATCGCTTTTCGTTAGGTTATCCCGCGGCGCACTTTTGCGGCTGCCATTGCCATTTCCCATTTCCCATTTCATATGACCATAACCAAGCGCCAGCACCAGTCGTAAGCCCAATTCCAAAACCCAATCCCAGTC
The DNA here is from genome assembly GCA_004149465.1 of Drosophila nigromelanica. Classification (NCBI taxonomy): domain Eukaryota; kingdom Metazoa; phylum Arthropoda; class Insecta; order Diptera; family Drosophilidae; genus Drosophila; species Drosophila nigromelanica. Next base: position 41,775 of record SCDS01000059.1, read on the forward strand.
CCAATCCATAGAATGCTACCGAGTGTCGGCGCATTAGGCAATTTCTTGCAGGCACATTACACGATTTACTTTTCCATTTCAAATTTGAATCTCCAAGCCATGCAAATTGCTGTGCGGCACAGGGAGTCAGTCCTGGAACAAGCCAGCGAAAAAAGAACTAATATAGAGAGAAAGAAGCAGAAACAAACCCTACGTTGAGGCTGCCACAATGAGGTCAATGATGAGCTACAATCACGTACAATGGTTGCCGCCTGGCTTTAGAATTCATAAAATCAAATAAGGAAATTCAATTGCGTGTGTCTGGAATTCAATTTTAATAAATAAATGCATTTCAGTGCGCTTTCGACAAGCAAGCTATCAGCGACAATCGATAAATTATTTAAAAAGAAAAATAAACTGTCTACAAAATTTTCTATACATGAAAAGTTCTTATTAAGAAAAATGACGCTTAATGTTAACTTTGAATATAGAGCTTTTGATTATTACAATTTTTTTTTTATTTTGTTCATAAACTAATGTGACACATTTTATAACATAACATAATTATTTATCGTTTTTATTCCATATGAGTCAGACAGACACTTTGTTATACAAATGTTTATTTTAATATTATTATTTTTAATAACAATAATATCTAAAACAGATAAGTAATTTGTCTGTTATCGATAAATTTATTATAATCGGCTTATGATCATTGTATATTAACAAAACCTCATCGATATGTATCGACATCTGTATCGATAAATTGGCATTGACATATATGTTGACTATATATCGATACTATATCGATTTGTCAGTGATATTTTTGTGATATTATATAAATATGTTATGCATATTTTTATATGTAATCGATAAATTTTTGATTTATTATCGATATGCCTTTTAATCATCTGTTTTATATACGCACACAAAATTTGCTATAAGTATTTCTGAACCCACTGTACCTAAATACACACACACACATACCCCTTAACACACACACACTCGCACACACACACACACACACGCGCCAACTCGCAATACATTGAGTTGGCTTCCTTCGCTGCACTTAATGCACACGCTTCAGGGAGTTTATTGAAAACTTTGTCGTGCCAAAAGCAAGTGGCTGGCATTGTCGTTGGGCGGAAGGGCGGAAGGGGACAATGCACAAAAGACAGGTATTATATTGTACGTCAAGCATATTTGGTTGCGCGCCTGAGCAGGTTGTCGCTGTCGCCGTCGCCGTCGCCGTGGTTGCCGCTTGAATGCTGACACAATGCAGCGCGGTCCACGATTGCCTTGTCTATTGTCTGCACGGCCGCAACCCTTTTACGCCCCCCTCCCCCCCACCGCTAACACGTTATGCCTGCGGCGCGTCTTAAGTAGCTCCGCGCTGGGCTGAGCCGTGGTACGATTCGGTTTAGAGATCTTATGAATGCGGAGCATGTTGATAACGCGTTTGGTGACTGCAAGGGAGCCCCCTCCCCCCGCCCTAACTACCCATTCCCCTTCTATGGACGCTACGTGTTCAGGACACGTTATGGTCATGCCAAACGGATGATGATGGCGATTATGAAGATAGCAGCACGAGATGCGACTCAAGATGCTGCAGATGCCAGAGATGCAGATAAAACGCCCGCGCTTGTAACTGCCAAAGGAGTTTCTTCTGCTTCAATTTTTTTTATTGATTTCCACTAAAGTTTGTAGCCCAGAAGTTGGGCGGGTTAAGAAGTGCAGCTAACTTGGCATTGTTAGCCAACTCGTTGCTTTAGCCCTTTGTTGTTGGTAACTCCCCCATTTACTCTCGCTCTCTGTCTCTCTGGACTAAGTGTTGGAAGTCTGAGCTCTGAAGTGATTGGCTGCGTATGGGAATTGAGCGCGAAAATAGCTTCATTATTTAAAGTACTTAGAAGCCCAGTGCGGCACATCAGGATATGTGCAGCCAGAATTGAGCTGTGCATTGGGCCACGGCCAAACTAAAAGGAGAGTGAAAGAAACGGAAATCGAAATTGCCTAAAGAATTTGTGTGCCCCGGAGACATTTCTTGCTGCAGCAACGAATTGAGCGATTTGGTTAAATGAAAAGCGACACAAAGCGAATAATTGAGTAGTTTTTGCTTTGAACCCGCGATGACTGACAGTTGTTTCAATGATTTAATATCTGTTTGAGCTTACTGTCAACTAAATTGTATGTAAATGTTACTGCTGTAAATTACCTTTTTGTTAATCCAACTGTTATTGGTACTGCTGCTGTAAATTACAATCATTTAAAAATAAAACCGAATAATTTTTTGTGAGAGTTCAAAAATTTTATTCAAACTATTTCTTTAGTCGCAAAGCTGAATTTTTATAAACACGCACAATTTGTATTACGTCTTAATGCGAAAGTTTGGTAACTGTTAGTTACTGGGGACGCTGCAGTAATGGTTTCTGTTAACGTTTTTTTTACTGTAATAACATTCTGTGTTAATCTGTGTTTTAATCTCGCAATCAAACGTTATTTATTTTGATCTAAAAAATGCTGCGATTTTTTTCACAGATTTTGAGCATAGCATCAATTAAATAGCTAACAGCTTTTCCACAGTTTGTCCATCAATATTCCGAAGCACGCAAAGCCCTGCAGTGCTGTTATTACAATTTTTGTACTTTTTACTCTTTTTTTTACTATTGTGCATCAGCATTTCCTTAAAAACATTCACAATAAACCAAACAGCAAACAATTGTCACGGTGCATTATTAAACTTCATAACATTGCATTTGATGTAAAGAGAGAGAGAGGAAAACAAATATCACAAATAAAAGCCAGAAAAAATGAATGTAAATCGAATGCATGACAAAATATGGCGACAGACGGACCAGAACCAGAATCAGAAACAGAACCCTGAACAGACTCCAACATTCAATTCAAACCCGATAAAAGGTTGAACAAAATACGGGCGAGCTAAAAATTTGTCAGCGCTACAGGAAGCCGGAAACTAGCAACAGTTGTTGTTGCTGCTGCTTTTGTTGTTGTTGTTGTCACGCCTGCTGTCTGAACTTTATTTGCAAAAAACCCACTACCACCCCGTTCATTTATATATATATGTATATACTCAACCTTATCATCTGGGCGCGTTATCTTTTTTGCTCGCGGCTTTTGGATTTTTTTCTTTTTCTATTTTTGGTTTTTTTCTGCAATGATTGCAGGTTCAATGTACCTGGAATATATCCAGTCCCCGCATAGAACATGCAAAATGTATGTAAATGATGTCATAATATATACATAGAGACAGACAGCAAGGGAGGGATAGCGAGAGGGGAGCAGCTAGATAGAGTAAAGGAGACGAAAAAACCACTGCATATGACGTTAAGTGTAAAAGTTACCATATTAACCACCTGTGGCATTTTTTTCTGCTCTTTCCGTTTCACATTTTCCTGCGCGACGCAGAAAAAAGCGCGCGGAAAACTTAAACAACAACAAAGTGGGTTTATTATGTGTCTACAATGTGTGTGCGTATGTGTGTGTGTGGGTGTGTGTAAGTTGTCTAATGGGGCATATGTGCGTTAGAATATACTAAGTAAATAAATGCTCCCCAGTGTTTATTTATTTTATTTTGCGTTGCCTTCGTGAAGTTTGCAGTGAAAAAAAAATTGCTTTGACATGTGAAGTTGTTGGCATAAGAAAAAAAATAAGCTTAAAAAACGCAGGTTTTCTTTTTCACTTTTTTGTTGAGGTTATGTATGTAGTTGGGAGGGGTGGTTTGCATTTGCATAGATAGAACAATGAAATGAATAAGACATGAAGACAAGAAGGAGAAATAACTTGAATACTATGCGGATGGGGTGCAAATATAAAGATAATAGACAAAATGACGCAAACAAAATGAATTTAACTGACAATAAAAACATGATAAAGGTGATTGATGAACAAGAAGTGAATTTCAAAAGAACAAAAATATGAAGACAATGGATTGGAACGGAAAGCGCAAAATCTAAAATTCTTGTGCCAAACTAAAAATCGATGTGGATTTATATGATAAAGAGAACACAATATTTTCGAAACAAAAATTGTGTTATTATTGATATTGATATCAAATGTATTCGTGCATTTTCATTTTATAACCCTTTGACCAAAACTGGAATTCTTACGATATTAATATTACCTAAATGCTCCGTCTAGGTAGGTATTCATGCATAATTTATAATATTTCTTCAAGACTTTCTTAATTCTCAATATTATGTCGAGCCTTACCGCTGTGTTGGAACATTTTTTACACAACAAACTAAATTTTTTCCTCGTTTTTTCTCTTTACAGGTACGTTGCACAAACACAAATCGCGCTTAGCTTTAACTCTGGTTCAGGTAACTCTCCTAAATAAATAACAAACAATCCCTGGACACAGATATAGATACGGCACATCAATTTTTCAGTTTGTGTTGATAATCCACGCACAAGCCAAACATTTGCGCAGTTTCAGTATTCGCGGCGGAAACGGAAATAAAAAATGCAGACTAAAAAAGCCGCAGGTTACAGTGAGAATAGAAGAGAACACGAAAACAATAGCAAAAGTAGAAGCAGAACAACAGCAAAAGCAACCACTAGACAAATTTTCACACTTGCAATTAAAATAAAAAAGATAGAAAGAGAGAGAGAGAGAAAAAAAAACTAGAAAAAATAATTTTAAAAGGTGGACTGTAAAAAGCTGGAGCCACTTTATGTGTTGGCCTGAAGGGCGTTCGTCTGTTGGTAATTGGGTCAACAGGGCCGTAACAGCGCCACCTAGCGGCGCTAAACGAATTACGAAAGTGGCATAAAAATAGTTACGCACCTGCAATCGAGTCCAATTGGAGTCCAACGGGCTGCATACAAAGTGCAGTCCAAACAGTTTGCAATTAAAATGGGGCCAAGTCTTGCTGAACAATAACGAAAGCACAGCAGGCAGCAGCAACAGCAACAACAGCAGCAGTAGCTGTTGCAGTTGACTCTAAGTTCAGGTGTCTGCAAATGAAATTAGAAAAAAAACGGTTACGCCTCACTCCACTTGACCGTATAAAGCGCGGCCCAGAAACGTGCGAGAATCCAAGAGAGGGTGTAGAGGAGAGCGAAGTGAGCTGCCTGGCACGCATTCTGCTGCTGGTCATGACTGTGCACAACCATGGCTATGACTATATGCTTTGGCCATCGTTATAGCTTTCACATTCCGTCGCTACACTTGACCAAGTTAACTGCGGCCTGTCCGCCTGCTCTTTTAGCTATTTGGTCTCGGTTCGGTCTGGGCCTGGGTCTCGGTCTTCGGTCTCGGTTCTAATCCCGCCTGACCACTTAGCGCTGCCAGCTCGAAGCCACTTTCCCAATGGCTGTCGCCTGCACACACACAAACACACACACACACACTCTCTCGGCTAGTCAACTGCAGTTTATTGGATTCCATTCAACGGCCTCAACTCTCCACTGTCGCCAGTTGCCTTTTTTGTATTTGCTAAACATTTTAACATCTCTTCGCCTCTTACAATCCCGCATTTTCACAGCCCCCTCTTGGTTTTCACACACTAGAGGGGGCTACTGTGTTTGGTTTAATGAAATACTCTCAAAACCAAACTGCTTTTGTTCTAGCCAAGTTTACTGGAAACAGTACGCCCGATCGGAGTGGGCATGGTCGTGGTCTGTTGGGTTTTGACACTCTTTGTTTGTAGTATCCTTTTTTGGTATTTAGCAGCATCATCGATGTGCAGACAGGCCCAGCACACCAAATAGTTTTTTAGCGTAATTAAACTTTGGTTTTAGCCCAAAAGCCTCTTCATTTTTTATGGCAATGTTTTTTTCTATTTGTTTGTTTACTGAATTTTTGTGTGTGCGGTGGTCATTAATGAAGAGCTTAGTTTGGGCGCAATAAAGGGAATATTCTCTGATAAATTAAACGATTGGAGTTTTAATAAATTGAATATGAAATGAAACGCAAAAGCTTACAATATGTTGTTAAAGAACTACTAGTAGAGATAAGCAGAGCTGAGTTGCATAAAATTAATAGAACTAATATTTAAAGTTATTAAAATAACTAATATGAGAGTCCCTTAATAGAATGCAAAAATATTAATATTAAAAAAAAAAATTTAACGGAATTTACAGATGTATTATATTATATTTATTAATATTATTATTTACATTTATAACATTCAGTCATAAATATTTATGCATACTCATTCTATAAAAAATGTTTTATGATTGAGCAATTTCCTGAAGATAAATAACGAAATCAAATCTTGACTTGACAAATGGCTGTAATGTGCACAATCAAAATATTAATTTAACCCCAAACTCATTACATAGTAACGGTACAGTCATTAATAAAAGTCGCTTACACTTCAAAAATGTACGCAACAAAGAAAATACGAATGAAAAATAAAGGAAAAAAATTATATAAGCAAGAAGACAAATGATTAGCTATAAATTAAATTTTTTTTATTTTTGCTGTGGCCGCTTTGAAAAATGCAAAGTCTGTGGGAAAAACAAAGAAAGAGACGGAAAGTAAAAAACTAATTGACTTTCACTTTAATGATGTCTTTAACAATGAACACACATAAATTAATAAACATTCAGCATCCATACAACATATAACATTGAACATCCAACATATATAAAGAAAACGGCACGAACTGTGTCAAACGAACCAACCAACCAACAACCAAGCAGCTGACCAAAGCGCATTCACATTTCCCGTTGCGAATGCAGTGCTAAGTGGCCTTTCAAAAGACTTTCAAATTCAACTAGCACTATATGTAAAAGCGTATATATGTATATATGTATATATACATATATGTTATAAACCAAATAAAACTAATAAATAAATAACAACAAAAAGCAAAACAACAAATGCACTCGGGCCGTGACTTTCGTTGCAGTTGGAGCCAAGTCAACATGCAACATGCAAATGTTGCGATACACTCTCAACCCCCCCTCTGTCCACCACTCATATGGAGTCATGTCGTGTCGCTCAGCCGTAAAGTTGAACCCCCTAGCCCCGCCCGTCCCCCGATACCCGACACCCAACGCAACAGCAACCGAAAGTCATAAAAGTCTCGCCTGTCCGTTTGTCAGTTGACGGCCGACCCAAAAATGTGGGTCAACCGTTGGGGCCGCGACTGGACGCGCCTTTTCTATACAGTGAGAGAAAAATACTACTTCAAATTCTAGTACGAAAAATTGTGTTTTCTAAATTTTAAATATATTTTTTTAATGAATTCTCCTTAAAATAAAAATAAACTTTAAAATTAGTTTAGCTTATATAACTAACAGAAGTACAAAATAGTTTAACAATAATTTTCATACTTGAAGGTAGTGTAAAAAAGATCTAAAAAGAAAGAAAGAATTTTCGCTCAGCTTAAAAAGTTAAGTCCCCGGCTATATTTGGAACGTTTATTCTCGATTGTTTTTTCTTCAAGTGCATGGTCAATGATTGGAGTGAAAATAACGCATTTTGATTTTGACCTAATCATAGATTTAGCCGTGGGGCTCCCCCCATTTATTTTTGAGCTATGCACTTGGCATTTGGGTTCAATTTAATAGCTAACCGTGTTCGTAAAAGCCGCGCTCAGATTTATGACTCTTAATTAGTTGAATAGGTTTTTGTGGCTGCTCGACATGCAACATCCAACATGCTACGTATCGGGTCACAGGACATTTGTTTAACGCAAACAGCAACAACAACAACAACAATTGCGACAGCTGTTGAAAAAGGTTGTTCTCTCTGAAAGGCGTTGAAGCGGACAAAAATAAAGCTTAAAATAATACATTACAAGCAACATAGAACGTTGACAATAATTGAAATTATTGTCATAAACGTTGCGCAAACCCTAAGGACGTAAAATAAAACAAAAATGGCATTTATAGCAGTCAAAGTAGGCACTTTGGCAGTAATACGCTATAAAATACATTATTACAGCAACGTTTCACTGTAACAATTTAAAAAGACAAGTTGACAATTTTAATAAAATACATTTCTCATTTTTTAAACGTGTTATATAATTTTTTTAGATCTTATAGAGCTCGTCAATGCAATCCAATGATATTCCCTTGAATTTGCCAGGGTATTTGGCTTTTGCACATAGCTGTTTCTGCTGCTGTTGCCGGAAACGTTTGCAGGACAACGATAACAACAAGATAAACAACTACAGCGACCACAACCACGTTTTAACAATTGTTTTGTTGGGTGTTTCTTGCATTTCTTTTCACTTTTTCATATCGTAAATTTTTTATATACGTAAAAGATATCTATGCAATATTATAAAAATTTGGCTTCATGACATTTTCTGTGCATCTTTTAGGGCTGACTGTTGGCCATTGTTGTTGTGGTTGTAGCTGTTGCATTATCATTTGTTGCCTGAGTGCACTTTAAATAATCGTTGCTTCAAATTGTTGTGTGTGTGTATGTGTGGGTGTGTGTGCGTGTTGTGTGTATAAGTTAGGGGAAGCTTTACCTTGACTGCTGCAATTTTTATCAAATTTGTTTTTGTTGTTTTTGTTATGCCAGCTGCGCAACGACGTTGATGAGCTTTTTATGGCCGGGTCATTAGGGGGCGTGGCACGCAATAGCTGCTGCAGCAGCTTTTGTCTTGCATGCTGTCACAACATTAGCATCATCATCATCATTATGATCAACATCATGATCATCGTTGTGGCTCTCATCATCTTCTTCGTTGTCGTTGCCTGCATCTTGATGTATCTACAGAATTGTGGCACAACCAACTTGGCTTGCCTCTCGAACCGGTTCTGGGCGTGTTTTGCTGGCTTGCGTGTGCCAGCAATTTGCTCGAACGTTTAACGATCTGTTTATGGACCCTAGTACAATAGTGGCTATTTGATTATTTTTTTGTTTTTTGTTTTGTTCCCAGTTTCCCTTGAATAGCCCCCTTTACCTTCTGTCTGTGCCCTGCACAATCAGCTACTCGAAATCTAGCCCAAAACTCCTTTTTTTGGCTGAGACGCAGCCCTCGCAGCTTGGCATATTCAAGTGGACAGGCCATGAATGTGATGACGCACAAAAACTACACATTCATATTCACCAATACTATTCATAAATTCAAATGAAGCACTCGACAACAAAATAAAAGAATCTCCAAACAATGTGAACACACAACAAATCTGGCAGTCAGCTACTTCTGCAGTTGCCTACAATAGTTGAATTTACTTTTCCAGTTTTCTTTCTTTTCTATTTTTTTTTTTTTGCTCTTGTCATTGTCCCTGCCAGCAGCATTGTTGTTGTTCTTGTTGCTGTAGCTCAAGCAGAAGCTTGCATAAAAATATTATGCGCTTATCGTTTATCAGTTGATCTCTCTTTATTTTTCTCTCACTATGACCGACATTAATTCTGTTCCCAAGACCGACTTCTACTGGGCTCTGCAGCAGTCTTCTAAGCTCTTCAGAATTTATGTTTTTTTACAATTAGTTTGAAAACTGCAAGATGGCTTGCGCATTTTCAATACACTATTCAACACATTTTTGGTCTTACAAATGTTAAGGTAGAGAATATAATTATTAACATAATTGTCTTTAAATAGCAATGACTAATATATCAAAATTTAAATTGTTATAAACTTGTATACGCCAGAAAACCAAATCTACAATAAAATAATCGTACAAAAACCATTTGTGAACCGGTTCATTTTCGGTCAAGTTTTATATTTCAAAAGTTTCAAGTATGAAATTATTTGACTACTTTAAGCCCTTCACTTGTAAAAATTATAATATATAAACCATATTTTTTGTAGGACAGTGTAATCGGGAGCACTGCTTATGGCTCAGTGCATCGCCATGGGCCACATTTCTGTTGCGCTCGATTAAAGCTGCAAAGCCTTTCGCTGCGTCACCGTTCGTCTTGCAGCGGCAAAACCGTCCATACCCCCGCAATCGTTTTATTCCCCGCCCTGCGAAAGCCCCTCTATCATATTTATGCACTTGGCATTTTTGCATTTATTGCCGCATTCCCCCCTTTCGTTTGCTTCGTCTTGTTGCAATGATTTTTCAATGCCAAGCTACAATTCAAGCTTCCTGCAGGCATTCCCAAAGCATTCCCTGACTGCAACTGCCCCGCCCCCTCTGCAGCGCTTTGGCTGGCAGTCAGTCTTGTCGGCTTAGTGAGCACACCTTCTCCTCCAACTCCTTCTCGTTGTGGCAGTGCATACAATGGCCACACAACATGCACTTCATTTCAAATGCCTTTCTTTTGCCCAGGCCCCTTTTGCTCGACCCATTTCATGTCTTCAAGTTATGGCCTGTGCGTTGCCAGTCAGCTCAGAGTCAAGCCCGGGGCCCAGAGCACTTCCTTCCTGCCTTGAACTGAACTGAACTGGCTGTGGCTATGGTTTAGGGTCTGTTTTCTCGACAGCCAGTTGAGCTCTCTCGTCTAGTCGTCGGGAAACGTTTAACTCTGCTGATTGATTGCAGTCAACAATTGTTTGTTCCTTATACAACATTTATTTCCAGTTAGGCGGTTAGTCATAGGCTTTTTTCATGCCACCCCACCCACAGCAGTGGGCGTTCTGCCTCTATCTTTGTTTGCTTATGCTAATGTGTTTCATTCTTGCTGCGACTTTAAGTTTTTGCCTTTGGCCTCTTGTTATCTTTAATTGGCTTTCCACTCGATTATTGCAGTGAAGTAACAATTGTTTGTTGTTTGCTTGTTTATTGTTGTTTTTTCTCTGTATCCACACACAACATATGGCCAGGCCATAGATCAAATTACACACACACACGCACACACACACGCTCAATAACAAGTGCCGACGCCCACGCCCCTTTTGTAGAACCAACTATTATAATTGGTCGAGTGTTTTCAATGTGTTCAATGATTCATGGCAGTTTTGATTTTATTGCCGCCTGCATGTTGTACACACACACATTTTTTCTGTCGTGGAAACTCTATTTGGCAAAATTGCCATAGGAAATATGTAAGCAGTAAAACTGGCAATTACCAGAAAACATAGCCCTCTACCTGTAAATGCCCAATTGAATGGAAAATGTTTTCAATTGAATATGCAATACAGGCTGTTATGCAAATTGCCAGAATTACTAAAACTTTGTACTTTCTTTTTTGTGTAAAGAACATACAAAAATTTGTGCTCGTATGATATATTTTAGAGGCAGGCAGCACACAGACAGACACTCAACGTAAGCTGAAAGCTGAGCTTGGGTAGGCAATTCTGCATATGCAGAGATTTTCGCACACAAGCTCACTAATACTTTTATATTTACTAATACCTAGGACTGTCTGTGTGGATAAATTGTGCCTGCAGGTCGAGTTTACATATTTAAGTCAAACTAAAATTTATTAGTTTTACGTTACGCACTCTATAAAACTATTGTTTTCTGGAAAAATGTAATTTTATTGTCTCTTTCATATTCCCTTCACTTCATAAATAAATATTTTTGAAAATATTCTAAAAATATGTTTGTATGCTACATAAATAAATATTCACATAAGAAAACAGCAATCTCATTAACTGCAGCTTGCGATTAATTAAAATTTTCATTTCAATCCAATAAATAAACGAAATTGCGCATTTAATTAAATGCCCTTATATCTGCGGGCAACGCAACTAAACTGTGAATATTGAAAAGGTGCATCAAAAACACAAAAAAAAAGTTAAAGTAGAACAAAGTAAAAAGCAAAATGAAATCGACGTTTGTCCCCCTATTTTTCTCCCACCCACCTTCTGTTCACGTTTATTGCTGCCTTTTTAGTTACGGAAATTGATTGACATAATAAAATAATCCTTGAGAGTTAATTGAAATGGATGAGGCGAGCAAATATAGAGACGAACCGAGTGACAACTGAATAAAACGTGGCAGGTGGAAAACCAGACAAAAAAAAAAACCCTACAGCAATTAAATTAAATTAATGTGAGTTTTATTGAAATGAAATTTGAGACAAAAAAAAATAGACGCAGCAGAAAATGAGTACAAAATGATACAGAAAATCGTTAAAATGTTCGGGAATAGCGAAAAAAACCAGCAGCATAAAATGATGCCATATAAATTGGATTAGCCTGAACAGATCTTCAACAGTGTAAGGTTTAAAGCGGCGCCAATTGAATTTCCAAAAACTCACTTTACTTTTTACTGCTTATTTTTTATTTTTTTTTTTTCATTTTGGTTTTTGGCCATTACTCAAAACTTTTGGCCTCATGTTTGCCATCAATCAACGGAGGGCCAAACAAAGCCAAAATCGAATGAAGAGTTTTCTGTACGAAAAACTTGAGCGGGTTTTTGGGGCTATAATCTGCTCGAGGCTTACAATGCGGCAAGAAATTTTAATTATGGCCAGCTTAACGGACAAAACTTTGGCACGGTCAGTGTTCAGCTGTGTGTGCGTAACCCCGGGCACAGATAACAACGCCCCCTCAAAACCAGCCTCAACACATCGAATAGACAAAGTTTTACGGCAACAATTTATTTATTTGCCAAAAAATAAGGCTTGTAAACCCTTTCTCGGAAACCCCATTTCAGCTCAGGCCCCTCGTGTCCTGGCAATTATTCGCTGCTAGGACATCTTGGTGGCCAACTGTCAAGCGTTTTTAATTGACTCCCAATCCCCCAGAGGGGGGAAGGAAGGGGATGTTATTTTCCCCACAGCAAATCAAACACGCATTTGAATCTAATTTTAATTGGCCTCAAACTCTCGGATTCAAACTTGGTCAAAATTTATTGCAATCGGCGCATTTTTTGAAAGGTTTTTCTGTTTTCGTATTCGGGTTTTTCATTTCTTGATGTTGTTTTTAGCCGTTCGTTCCGTTCGCTCTTCCGTAAAATTAATGCCCTTGGCGACGGGGCGAGGTCCGGCCTGAGGCATTTTTGCCTTTTTCGCCCCGTGTGCTTTGTTGTTGTTTCGTTGTATTTCCGGCTCAATTGTTGCACTAAATACTTTGCACAAGCCGAGCCAAGTCGAGACCTGAAACGGAACCAGTTCGCTCGCGTGTCAGCTCATTCGAACATATGTTAATGCCCTCGAGCAGGATGCGCCCTAAGTTTTGCGCTCAATTCCATGCCCATGCCCAAAGTCCACGTCCAGCCCCTAACTAAATTAATGCCGTGCGCTTGAGTTGATCTTTTATTGCACACATTTCCATTGGCAGCTTTAATTACGTATCAACGTTATCAACGCTCCAGTGATAAAACCGTAGCGAATGCAAATGACGAATGACATTTGATATGCATCTACCACTCAAGATACACTGTTTACGACTTGAATAGGCGACGTGTAGATTTGGCAGCTGTCGGTCGAGACGGGCTGTTAACCGTTAGACACTACTTACTTGATGCTATTTAATTGGATTTTAAATTAATAGCTGCGGAGATAATGTTTAATGGTCAGAAGTTAAGCGTCTAGTTAGCAAATGATTGCCATGAGTAACTATTTACTGGATAATGGGTTTTGGAAATAAGCGCAATGAGTTGGTTAGTTTCTGTTTTAACAAGCGCTTAATGAAAAGACCATTAAGAAGTACCCATAATGTTTGTAACACCAAATTTAAAGTTCAATAAGTATAATAACACTGTAAATAAGTGTGCTTAACAGTTACATAACACTGTAAAATAAAGGAGCTTTAACTTAAAAACAAACATGAAAAAAATTATGCTTGCCGAAAATCGAAATAATTAACTTGTAAAAATGTATTAAAAAAATGCCACATTTCATATAGATAAAATATTACAATAAAATGTACATATAAAATGTATTTTTAACATATATAAGTACATACATAAATATTCAATTAAATTCGGAAATTCTCAGGTATTAACCCCGCTTATGATATGTTTAATTATCTCATGTTACCACCTTGTAACTGTATATTCATCATTAATTCATGTTTCAAGCATTCCAAATTCCCAGCACAAATAATTTTGATTGATTGCGCTGCTGTAAAATTGACGATGCGACCATGTTAAAAACATTAATAAGTTTAGCAGCGCCCGCCCCAAATATTTTTTACAAGCTTTCCCGAAAAAACCACATTAAACTAAAAACGAGACCTTTAAGCAAACATACAGCTGAGAAAAAATGTTTAATTAAATTGAAAATCGAACTGGTTGCTACAGTAACATGAAAAAAAAATATATGTACAACATTAAAATTTCGTGAATTGATACAAATAAAAATCAAGCGAAGTGAATCAAAACGGAAATAAAAAGAGAATGAAGTAATATAAATAATTGCTGATACACCTTGGTGCAAATATGATTTTATTTGAATAAATATATTCAAATATATATTTTTTATTATTTCGTTATTATAGCTATAATATACTAATATATACATACACATGCATATCTTAAATATGTACATTGCGCAAATTAGCCTCGGGATTTAAAATATATCAACTGCCCATGTAACTATTCCCAGCTATCCACATAAAATTTTTTATCAATCACGATTAAAACATTGCATTCATAATGCTTTTTGGAAATATTAAGGCAATATCTTTAAATCTACAGTACTCTATAGAAGAGAACAAAAGTGGAATCCCACAGCAATTTCGAATATTTTTATTAAAAGAAATATATGTTTTATTTTATTTATACTCTGACTCGCATTTCTTTATTCAAATCACAGTGAATTGTGTTTTATTTACACTCTGCCCTGCATATGAAAAAGTATTCACTGTGTTATTGACCAATTTCAACAAATTGTGTACTCATATGTTAGATGGATTGGAGACAGGGTATATAAAAAAAAAAAACAAACCAAAACCCGTGAAAATATTGCGCTTGGGAAAAGTGATGAAAAATGTGTTTGATTGTAGTTGTAAATGTGAAACGCGTTTTACAATGCGCTGCAATGCGTCTTGTTAATTTAATGCAATTTATTTTGGGGCTGCAATTTCTGCGGAGTGATTGCGGAAAGGGAAACCCGTAGACCGGTTGACTCGTTGGCTGGTTGACTGTTTGGCCTGATTGCTGCCCAGTTTGTAAGGACACGCAGCCGCAGTGGCCAAAGGCAAGGAGCAAATGGAGCTTTTGGACAACTGCAATGCAATCAGTTGGCTCAAGTGTTTTGTGCCACGACTGATTTTCATAGATTGCCTGCCGGGCGTTGTCTATTGTGATTATGCGATGCCGGCTGACAAAAGGCCCTGGGGGGAGTCACACGGAAGCGATGACAACGCTGACAGCAGCAGCAACAACAAATACAGCAATAACAATAACAGTTCATTACGGTGGCAACAAAAGTCAGGCAAGAAGAGAAGGCGTTAACCGAAAGACAGCGAAACAAACTGCAACAACAAAGTGCACTGTGAAAAGCAAAACTATAGAAGTAGGTAAAAAAAAAATAAAACAGAAAACAGACACAAAATCAAACAAAAGCAAAAGCTCGAGTATCTGACAGATACAATTTTCAAATTGCTGAGATACTCTCACGGTATTTTGTACGCTTGCTTAAAAAAGAAATGAAAAAAACCAGAAGAAAACTTGCGGCAAATTGTTGAAAGAAAAACTGCGAAAATCTGTTAACTGAAATCAAGTTGTCGCAGGTGTTGGGAAAATTGCAAAAGCTGCCATGCAATTGAAATTATGCAAGCAATTTTGTACTCAAATTTGAAAAAGATTATGCATTAGCCATTTTAGTCTTATGCAATTACTGGCCAGTAGAGCCTTGGCACCGATAAAGCCAATTAACAAATGCGAACCATAATAAAATCAGTAGTCAGGCACAGCTGCTACACCCCTATCTAACTAGCAGATAACCCAAAACCATAATTGATGCCAATGAAGCTGTCTTATCGAGGCGTATCCATCGACTAACCACAACGACAGGATCAGGATTCGGTCAGGCAGGCAGTCAGCATTCAGTTAAGGGCCAGAACACACAGCCAGGCAGGCAGGCAGGCGGGCAATTGGGTTAGTTACTTAAACCCAGTGTCATTGTTAGTTTTAATCTACTGTTGACAGTTGAAAGGCTCATTAAAACGCAAAGGAGATACAGGAGAGGGTACAGAGGGTATATACGAACCGGGCATGCGTACACATCGAGATAAGGCCAGAGAGTCATTCAATTAAGTTGGCACAGAAGTCAGCAAAATGTCACTTTTGACATTTATTAACTTACAATTGTTGTTTGTATTTCGTTTCATTTTTCTATTCTACTTTTTTCCTTCTGTTTCGTCCTGTTATGTTTGTCCCTTGAATGAAATTCGTCCCGCTTGGCTGGTTTAGTGGCAATTGTTAATTGTTATGCGGGTTTTGTGTACAAAATTGTGATTGTGCAGAAAAACTAGAAGAATGTACAGAGTACAGTAAGCGTTAAGTTGACGGATTGAAAATTCATTAATATACCTAAGAAAATTTGGATAAATATAGGATTATATAGTACTGTCAATATAAAGTACTGCCAATATAAAATATACCCACCTATACTAGCAAAATCATTTTTTTTTAAAAATTTTCGAAAAAAAGTAAGGGGTGCATGCTCTTTCCCAAAAATATCGAAAAAATTGGTATTTTCTATGTAGAGTCGATGTTAATGAAAAATCATTACCAGAATGCCATCAAACATGAAAATTGGTTCAGTTTTGACAAATTTTGGGTGTTTCAAGTATGAGACCTAAGGATGCATGAGCTTTATATGTCCAAATTTTTGTGCCGATCTTTAAAGGAGGTGACCAGCTATTTACCTTCCAAATTTATGCTATGCACTTTTATCATGGCCAAAACAAAATCTGTGACCATATTTTTTGTGATTAAAATGTAGAAAAAAGGTAATTATGCATTTGTCTAAATTTTTGTCAATTTTGGAGTACATTGTCATGACATTGTCATGGAATATGACTAAAATTTTTTTTAAATATTTAAAATGCACAAATTTTAAATGCACATTCATTATAGAAGAAAAACAATGATAAAAATGCTATTATGTTATTAAAATTGGTTTGCTATATAAATTGGTTGAGTTAAACTGAAAATATGAACCAATATTTTTACACAAATTCAAAATTTCTAATGCAGCGGCTTTAATTTGATAAGTATAAGTTCAGTTCACAATCAATCAGTTTTGCAGCATTAACAAATTTTATTAAACTTGCATCATTTTTATTTTGTTCTACATTTAGGTCAACAGCAGTTCCCAGCTTAATTCGATATGGTGTCATTTCTGCGAATCATTTCAAGCGCATTCCCGCATTACGTTTCACCCGTCTATGTCTATCTTATTTTTTTTATTTCTATTTCCATTTTGAATTCCGTTCATCTATCTTTTAAATGCTTCTGTTGACAATTTAGCTTTAGCCTGTCGCCTTCTCTAATTTCTCACTTGACAGTTTTTAGCCGCAAACGCCGCAGACGCCGAGGGAGATAGAGAGAGAGAGAGAGAGAGAGAGACAGAGAGGGAGAGAGAAAGGGAGTTAGGTAGTCGCACAACAGCTGCCCGCACAATTTTCATTACGCTGCGTTAAGTTTGCTTCACATTCGTGACATGTTGCAAATTCTCTTCTTTTTCTGTTGTTATTGTTGTTGTTGCTCACAGCTGCAGTTTGCTGACTTTTTGCTCAATTCTCGCAGCTGCCAATGTCATCTGTCAATATTGATTTAAAATCAATTCATCTCCCGTTGCGTCAGCTTCTGATTTGGTCGGTTTGTTGCTCCCAGCTTGAGGTTTTCATTAGCCAAACGCCGACGAAAACTCGGTCGTGGCCCATTTTGAAGACTTCAGCTACAGAAAATTTAGTTCTTTGTGGATTTTATTTTGACCTGAGTGTGGGTGTGCCACTTATTAAATTTATATGCACGCTTTCTGAATTAATCAAATTTAGTGCGACGCGCCCAGCGAACAGTAGTTGGCCGTCCGTCCGGCAGTTGTCAGTCAGCCAAGCCCTTTCAGTCGTCCATGACACTTGTCCATCAGCTGGGCAAACAAACTGGCCAAGTCAGACCAATGTATAGACCCGCAACGGGCAACGGGCATCAGGCACCAGTTCAGGCCCGGCTGTCTGCCACTCATTTCAATTGAAACGAACGTCATTTGAAACGTGAACACCCCGCCCGACCCCACAACAAAGCCCGTTACCCCCGCGCCGTAATTCGGACCACAACTTCAACCGCAGCGATTACGATTACCAACTGAGCCACCCAGTTCTCAGTGCCCATTTACCAGCGACGAGTTCAATGCTCCAATATGCAAATTGAGTCTTGTTATTGCTTTTTCTGCTGCTGCTGCTGTTGTTGTTGCTGCTGAGCACGCACTGCAAAAGCAACAATTTCTCTGCTTCTTCTTCGATTTTGTTAATTCGCGCTACTTTAAAAGCGGCTTAAAACGCCGCTTCGCAGACGCCGGCCAAGTTAAATACAATTTTGCGGCCATGTTTTTAAGAATTACAGCACGAAAATACTGTTAACTTGGGCCTTACATATGCATACCCCTTCGTAATCCATGAAATAACCAACAACAAGCACAGCAAATGAAAGAACAGAGTGGAAAGTAGTTAAGGTTTATGAAAATACCCTATAGATAAACAAGTTGGCTTAATAAACAATCAATAATCTATATTTATTTTAAATTAATTTTATTATCAACACATTTAATATTTACTAAAACGTTCTAAAATTTAAAAGATCTTCTGCTAAAAATAAAAAGATTACAAAAAATAACTTAAATTTGTCAAAGCTCTTTCTCTCTAATTGCTACAATTTAGTAATCTTACAAGATATTTTCAAAAGGGAAGGTTTCCACTCTCTAACAAATTTCCCATTATCTGTATAGGGTATCAAAGGCTTTGCTACTGTCGACTTCTCGTTTCGATTGCATTCACAACACTTAACAATTTACTACCAACTACGCAACTGAATTACACATCGTATATAGTATTGTATATATGGGCACATATATAAATTTTCACGCAATAAAGACAATGGCTTTTAACTGAAGGAAAAAACACCGAGCAGCAATAAGGACAACGGCAGTAAAATACTGTATATTTAAATACATATTCATTTATCGTTCAGCAGAAAAACTGTCGCTGAAAAGGGCAAGGAAAAAAAATCGCGAGAATATTTATTTATTTTGTAAAATATATAGAAAAAATATATTTAAAAAAAAAAAACAAAAGATGAAAATAATTAATCTGATGACTAAATGGAATACGATTTGTATTGTGTATAACAATTTGAAATTGAGTTGCAACCATTATCAAATTGAAAAGGAAACCATTTATTACATTGTTTTTAAATTATAATTATCATATAACTAAAAATTAATTAATATTTATATAGTATAATAACAATTTTAATAATCAGCTCAGATAACAATTTAATTGAATGCTCAAAGTTTTACAGTAATTGAATATTCAAAATTTGACCGCAAAATGTGCGGAACACAAGAAACAATTAGACAATTGTAGTAGATGTTGTGTGTGTGGCAGGTCGAGTAAATTAAATTATGTTACAGTTTTATTGGCCTATTCAAATGCAAATGTGTGCTTAACTCTCGCTCGTCACACGAGAAGCACTCAATTTGCATGAATATGAACAAGTCATAATCATTTTCTTGACTATATGACTTATCTATAAGCCAGCCGTGTAATCAGCATTAAGACTTTACGCATTACATTGTGTCCGTGCGTATATGTGTGTGTGTTTGTGTAAAACTAAATTAAATTGAATTTAATCAAATCACAAGGTATATGCAAAACATGCCCAAAAGTTAAATTTACACTTTGTGGAGAGTGGGTGAGGACCTTTAATATCTTTTATGAATAACTTTCTGTTTAATAATATTTGTATCTAGCAGATACTTGGCACTTTCGGATACTGCAGATACCCCGCCTTAACCATTCCCTGTGCACGTGATAGAATTACAAATGAATGTTGATTAGTTTTTGACAGGCCCGAAAATGAAGTTCGCCTATGAAATTTCTCTATTATTGCTTTTATTGTTGCCATTTTAATTAACAAACTGTATAGCTAATTAGCAGCTTATCAGCTGGCTGGAGCTTTTTTTATTTTAAATTAAATTTTGAAAATGAATTTAGAAACATTAAGCGCGTTAAAAGTGAGCCAAGAATTTATATACTTTTTTCGACAATTTGGATTAAATTTAGTGCGGTCAGAATTAATTGCAATATCTTCTTTCTAACAATCAAAATTTTACTACAAGTTGAAAAGTTGGACATAGTTTGCAAACAATTCATTTTTCTAAATAGTCACTTAGTCAGGTTCTTAGTGTTAACTACTCTAAGCACAAATTAATAGTAATCTTGTTATTATAGTCATTTAATACGGCAATTAAATTTGTAGGCCCAAAAGCTCTCCACTACATACTTAATAAGTTTTTGTATTAATAATGTACATATTTACATTTACAGCTTTTGAACATTGTACAAGTATTTTCCATTTGAGTTGAGCTCGTGGTAAGTGGCTTAGCTTCGAGAATACTTGTTCTTAAGTAATAGGCCAGGCATTTAACAACTGCTACGAAATGCATGAAAAGTCCACAAAGTGTCAACAGAATATGCATAATTTAGGTCAGGCCTAAAAAACGAGCTCATCTCGAAAGCCAAAGTTAAAAGCGGAAAGTTACATTAGGAACATAAACATTTTAATTACATTGAAGTTCGCTCTATTTAAACAGCAGCAGCAATAACAAAGAAGCACAGCCACATGCGGGTAGAAGGGAGGGGGTTGACAGGCTGGCAGGTCTGAGCAGCTGAGAATTTGGCTAATTGATGTGCCAAAGTTTAAACAAATATCAGAGAACATTTCATGTGCGAGAAGTGCAATTTGCAATTGCTCAAAGGCATTTCTAAAAACAATTTACCTAAACTTTTGCCGTTTTAAGCCAGATGCTCTAATTCACTTAGCCGGGCTCAACTGTCTTAGTAAAACTTGTCTAAGTAAAAATATTTTAAGAAGAAGCAGCAACAAATTGCGATATAACCTGAGCATGAAAAATGTCAACAAAACTGAAAAACAACAAAAACGTTGCAGCAACTAAGCCAGGCAAAAAGATACAGAAAAGGGAAAATACGAAGGGAGCGGGTTCAACACGTGCAGTCAATTTAGTGTAAAGAAAATAAAAAAATATATATAAGAACAACAAACTTGGCTATTATTAAATTTGCAAGAGCCCAGCAACAAAAACTTAACACACAAAACTGGCAGCTGCGGCAGCCACGCCCAACGCCTTTTCATCACCTTGCCGCAGCGGTAAAAGAGAGTTGGCAGTGGGGGCAGGGGGGGACGCACATTTGAATAATTACTAAAGTTGACTGCTGTGAGCGAGATGGCAAGAGTGTGTGCGAAAGAGAGAGAGCACGAGAGCAGCTGCATGTTACACTTGCTGACGATTTATATGTCTCCAGAGCTGCAATTTTTAGCAGCTCACCAAATGCAACTGTTTGTGCTGTTGTGCCTTGCTTAAAAG
The DNA here is from genome assembly GCA_004149465.1 of Drosophila nigromelanica. NCBI lineage: Eukaryota > Metazoa > Arthropoda > Insecta > Diptera > Drosophilidae > Drosophila > Drosophila nigromelanica. The sequence goes on from SCDS01000059.1 coordinate 63,136, forward strand.
ACGTGTGAATTTATGTACTGAGCTGCATTTTAAGTGAATTAAATTCCCAAAACTGCGCCCAACTGGCAAAAAAAAAATAAAGCACACGACTGCAGTTGGCAACAGCTCTTGTTGCACAACATGTTGCGGCAGCATTTTGCCTATGTGCCAATGCCAACGCAACATTTTAAGCAGTTTGCATAAAGGGCAACCTTTTTTTAGGGTTGCTGCCGGCTACTGGCAAACAGCCAATGGCCGCACAGCTCAAAGATAACATCCGAAATAAAAATAAAAAAAAATTATTTACGACCTAGCTGCCGCTGCTGCTGCTGCTGATGATTATGTTGTTGCTCATGATCATAATGTTGATGCGTGGAACAACCCTGCAGCCGCAACCCTGGCCAAGGCAAGCCTAAACCAATTTGGCACGCGAAAATTTCATTACATCTGGCAAATTTAATAAACCAACAAGCGGCGATGGCCAAGAAAAATGCGTAAGGAACACGGCTGGCGATTAAACACGAACAACAACAACAAGAACAACCCCGGAACTGTCAGGGTTGTCAGATCTGTTGGCAATTATGAAACTGCTCACCTTAGTCCGCAAAACAAATGTAAAATTTCACAGTCTGAACTTTAGCTACCATTTTTGTTTTTTTTCTTTTTAAGCCAAGGGGTTGCTTTACATTTTATTGAGGGGGTTGCTTTTAAAGCCCAAAAAGAAAACCAACAAAAAAAGAAGCCAAAACGCATATTTCAGCTAAATGTTTGAAATATTTCTAGTGTGTAACATTTGCAGCGCCATTTTTGATTTATGCCACATGCCGCATAGAAAATGGAAATTTATTACGATTTTAAATGTGAGCTGCGGCCATTAAAATCTGAGCTAGATTTTTCTGTAACGGTTGTAAATACCATACGCACACACAGGGAATATAAATATTAGATAATTCTTACAGATAAAGCCAGCTTTTATTCAGAATTTAAATTCTTGTACTACAAATACGAACTCAAAATTCAATCAGCTGTAAAAACCACTTCCTCAATTGCAGCCAAACAAATTCCACACAGCAGTGCACTAACCTCAGCCCCCTCCCTGCCAAACACAATTTGGGAGCTATTTAAAATTCCATACGATTTAGTGAAAAATCACTGCGAATAGCAGCATCCAAAAATGTAAATGTATATATCTATATATTTTCCAATTGACATCGCCAGCGAAGCTGTCAGCAACAGCAGGTGAGAAAAGCTATTGAAATTGCAGTCAAATATTTAATGCCACGCCCCCTGCACACCACACACCACACATTACACGACGCCCACACACACTCAAAAATGCAGCTGGTGACTTCATTAGTTTGATTGTGTTTGGGTGTTGTGGTGCGAAGTGGGTTAATGTGCGGGGTGGGGTTGGGTATTAGTAAATAAAGAGTCTGTTGGCCACAAACGTAGCAGGTAAAACTCGCTCTTAGTTTATTGACAGCAGCAGCAACAACAACAAGAAAAGAAAAGCGCGAATATAAAATATTTTCAAGAATATTTTTTGCTTGGATTGTTGCTGACATTTTTCTGACTTAAAATGTAAATAACGTAATTTGTAATGAAAGCTGACTCACTCACACACACACACGCACACACACATTTTCGTTTATATAATGCTTGCCGAGTTGTACAAATTCCTGTGGCTTCAAATACCCTATAATTAGATATGGTACCCAAGCGGGCATAATAAGTGTGAATTATTATTACAGGAAAGTGTTTAATTAAATTTGAAAATATGCCTAAAAGCAACTATTTTTTATTTATATCCTATTATTTATTAATATAACTATAAAAGCATAGCTCATTCCTTATATACAAATGGGTATCTCGTAGTATAAGCTTGCGACTCGTGAACACTTGTTTAATATTTTGCCCATACCTTTTTTATGAAATATCCCATGCTGGCTTTGATAGTAAGGTGGATTTACAGTTGCCGCTCTGACAGCGGCGAGGCGCAATAAAAATTCCGCAATGGCGTTAGCTTTGCACACACTCGCACACACACACACACACACACAAACACATTTGCAATCGCCTACAGTTTGTGTTTGTTTGCGTGAATTTGTGGCGCGTATTTGCGGCCAAACAATGTCGCATACTCGGAGTTGCTAAAAGTGAAATGCAATAAAATAAAATTAAATGCGCAGAATTTTGCATACACACACGTACTATATATATTTATTTATATTTATACTATTATTTACATACAAAGTCGCATTCATTTTTATAAGCCAAATTGCAGTTCGGACTGGCGGCTGTGCTCTCAGCACGGTGCTAAATTGTATTACTGCACGCGATTCCCCTGAAAGCCATTAACAGAGACAGCAACAACAGCAACAGTAACAGAAAGTGTAACCCGAACTCATACATACGTATGTACATATAACTCACTAACTCAACTGGGCACAGCCATAAACCATATACACAAAGAGAAAAATCCAAAAATAATTTGTATTTAAAATCAAATACAAATGTTATCGAAAGCTCGCATAAGACAGACGCATATAAAATGGAGATAAAGATATTTTTAAATCCGAAGAACTTCGAAATTTTCTTCAACTAAATAAATACATAATTCAAGAACAACTTTTTGAATTCCAAAATTCTTAAAGCATTCCATCCATCGAAAGAGAAAATTATTTTATTCAATTCAATTTTAATAGACTTTAAACTGCTCTTCACATTTATCATTAATATGAACAATGTAGAATATAGAATATGGCCACATTTTCTCTGAGTGTACCTTTGTCCATAGACCATATCATGCATACACTCGCACATATTTGTGTGTAGACAACAGTTGGCGGCCATAATAAGCTATGCCAAAAAAGCGAAACAGCCCTTAGCCCCAAACGCTATCCTTAACAATTGCCCCCCGTTCCTCTCCCCTGCGCTCTACTGCCCCCCCCAAACCCTATCATTTGCCCAATGCACAACAGCCGCAAAAAGTTTATGCTTTCGGGCTAGTGTATGGAATGAAGTTGCGAGGCAAACTCTTGCAGTGGCTCACTGGCTGCCTGGAATGTGACCCACAGTAATTAATGTAATAAGCCTCAATGTACACACACACACACAAACACACATATATATATACATCTCCAAATGTGCAAACTCGGTGCAAACTAAATCCTATGTATTGGTCTCTGTGCTGCCATTTTGTGTGCTGGCCAAAAAAGCCAAAATACCGAACGGAATTGAGCCAATGACTTGCAAAAAGTTTCAATTTTTTTGTTCCTGATTTAATTCGTACATGTATGATTTGAAAGCAGATAACTTTCAAACCCAGCATAATATATCATCTTTTTGTGCAGTTCACAGGTATGCAATTATTGGGAATACCCAGAAAAGAACACCAAAGAAATTATTTTCCAGTCAAATGCCACAAAGTATTTAGTTTAAAACTTATTGCATTCTGTTTATATACATAGGTGATACACATATATGCCATTTCTGTTATAATTCGCAAATGGTTTGCTTTAAGTGAAATCTTAAAACTTTTAAATTCTGAAACAATTGTATATAAGGCAAATTGTAAACATTTAAATATTTACAAATTAGTTTACTCTCTCTATTAACCTAATGTCAACTTGCTGTCACCGCAACTAATCTAATTTTTGTTCTTCTTTTCTTGCAGGTAATGACTACAATTACAACCCACTCAAACTGGCGATATTTAATGGCCAATAGCAATAAGCCACAACATAAGGTTACTATGTAAGTGTTTTGAAAAAGCACCGCCCACAAACACCCAGCCACCGCCACGTCCCCAATTAGTCACGCATTAGACTTGAAGGGCAAATAACAAATATTATTATCGATGCCTAGTCTAGGGGGGAAGGGAGGCCTATTCAATTAAAAGCCCATCAAAGGCAACCTATACCGCAGTTGCGGCTCGTGTTCGTGTTCGTGTTCGTGTCGTGACACGACCGCTGCTACTGCAATCATATTTTTGTACTTCATTGAGCCCTTGCTTCGACCCTCTTCCCGCTTAGACCTACACAAAAGGCTACTTGTGGTCGGCTCTTTCATAAAAGTTAAAATGCAAATACAATTTGCCACTTAAAATCAACATAAATTGAAGCATGCGGCGTGCGGAGTAAGTGGACGGGCAATTGCCGGCAGTGAAAGGGGTTGGGAGGGGGGACGGCCCAATCGTTTCGCATTCGAGAGCCACTTTAAACCATTTACAACAACAACGATGGAACACACTCTGCGGCAAGCGGCAAAAGACAAGTGGAGAGTCAGCAAAATAAAAATCAAATTCAACAAACATGAAAAAAGAAAAGCAAAGCGAACGCAAACTAAATATGAGCAGAGCTTGTACGGGAAGTACAGAAGCGAAACTGTGGAAAATTCTATGGAAAAGGTTATCAAAAGAACAATCATCAACTTTGCTGTTGGCAGCAATAGACTGCGCAATACTCTATACAAAGTTTTAAAAATTTGTTGAAAATAATTGGATAAAATCTTTTTCAATTTTTGATAAAGTTGCTACCACATTGAGATTCAAAGGCAGTGACTTTCAAACAGAGACTTTGAATATTTAAGGTTGCATCTTTGAGGGGATCATCTCCTGTACAATAGTTTTCCTCATGCTGTATACAGCTCCCATATACCCTTTTTTGCATTAATGAACAGAGCTTAAGGAGGGAGAAGAAAAAAACCATAAATAGCCAACGTTTTAAACTATGGTAACAGTTTTAGTTTGATAAATACCGTTTATGACCAGTTTTATATAAAGTGAATAGCTTGCATCGATTTGTTGCCAAGTAACGGCGCCCAATTATTGTTAGCTTGCATCTATTCATGGCTGTCAAAAGTTTGCAAAACATTTTGCACTGAGCTCTGAAATAAAGCAGAATATTAAAAGTTGCAATCTAGACAATGCAAATGATAATTTTGTTCACATAGCAATTTATTCATGGAATACATGGAAATTTTTAAATGTGAGCATTAAATTCAATATAATATTTTCAATTAAAATGAACAGAAGATTTTTAAAGTTAAAGTTCAAAGTTGATAACTTTGGAAGATGAACTTTCATATTTACTAAAATTAAATATTAGCTTGAATATTAAAACGTCGCTCGTCTGCTTTTTCCATCAGTCACAGCTGCTGTCATAACCCAAAAACTTGATATCTATATTTATAAAATCCCAGCTGTTGCCTGCTTTTAAGCAATAATTACCCAGTCAAGCACACACACACACATATGCACAGTTATACGCTCAATTGTAGTGTCTAATAAATTCATAATTGACAACGCCCTTTGCCTTTGCCCTCCCCACTTCCTCCTCGCCCCTTCACGTATGTCAAATGCTGCGGGGCGGCGCATTTAACGCATAAACAGGCCGTACTTCCACTTCCTTCAGCCATCTCCTGGCCAACTTCCTGCCACGTTTGCTGCTGCTTTGCAAATTGCTGCGCTTCCTGTGTCCTGGCAAAAAAAGGGTTGTCGCCGTACGCACCGAGTGCGGCTGCAGAACCCTTCGGGTAATTGCAAAAACTATTAAGCAAAATTATGGGTTTTAATATACGAGGCGCATAAAATGCCGGCAGCTCGCTGATTTCCACCGAACCCTTCGCTTTTACTGCTGGGCTGCACTTGAGTGTTTCAAGTGCCGTGAAAATCAAGCACACGCGAAATTATTATATGGAGTTGAACCCCTGCCAACCCCTCTCTCCCTCTGTTCTGTTCGATTGCAAAATGTTAGCTCTTGCCCAAAAAAAGGCGCCGCTTCGAATTATTTGAAAAATGCAAGGGTAATATTTGCACGACCTACGCCTCTCCTTGAAGCCAAACCCTCTTATCACCTCGCAGATCAAATAATCTCGTATATATAAATATATGTATGGTAGTTTTTGTGCAATTTTTTTGCCCCCCACATCAATTGGCTTGGAGTCCTGTGGCATTCCCATGGCGCTCTTTAAACGTTTCAGGCCCTGCTCCTCTGAGAGACATATAATAAAAAAGCGGATTCAAAAAAAAAACAAAAACTGCAAATTTGGGAAATAACAAAAAAAATGAAAAGTCATTTTCACATACACATATTGAGGGCATGGTAAATTTTCATCTTTGTTTTTGGTTAGTTAGTTTTATTGTTATTGCCAGCGATGTGCTTGTTGCTGCTGTTGTTGTTGTTGTTCTGGGCTTTGGGGTTTTTGGCTGCTGCATAATTTAGGCGGTGTATTTGAGCGGAATTATTGACTGTAAAATGCCTGTGGTGCAAAGCGTGGCCAATTTGAAAGCGTGGCAATTGTGTGTGTTTGCAAAAGTGTGTTATGTACATGGACTATTTACTGTGCTATTTACTATTTGCCAATTCCATTTGTAAGCTATTTACTGGGCGATAGGCTGCAGAATTGGTTCAGAATAACATTTTTTGTAAAACATTATTTTTAACCAGAAATAAATCATTGATTTACTGACATATTCAAATATTTATTTAACAATATCTCGAATATAATTTCAATATAATAATTATATAAAAATGCAAATATTTACTTAAAACAAAAACTACCACATTCTTGGCAAGCTAAAATGCACAAATATATTTGCAAATTAAGGATAGTATTTTTTTAAGCTAATTAAAGTTTGAAATTTAACGCTTTTATTTAATTTACTTCACTTATAGAACGCGTTGCAGTTATTGTTAAATAGTGCTAATTTTCTTTTCCTTTCAATTTTCTCACTAAACTTTTTTGAGCCATCTGTAATCCAGTCTGCATTGCGGTATGAATACACTCAGCACTCAGTATTCGCATTCGGATTTGTATATCCTTTATTTTAACCCCATTCGCACTTGATAGAAGCTCGTAAGCTCAGACCAAAGATAAATTACACTGCACTTGGCCGTAAATTAAATATATAAAAGATTTCTCTTTTTCTTTTTCTATAAATATATATATTTTTGTAATTCTAACAGAAATATACACATGAACGCCTCTGCAGAATTGAAGTCTTTTGAGCTCTTCTCTCCTCCTCTCTGCCTCTCGTTTATCCTGTCGCTGTCCTGCTCCGAGTTCGAGAACAGACGGCGACTGTTCGCTGCTCACTGAAATTTTAATAACTCAATTACGCACACATTTGAATTCATTAGCGCCACACGAAATAACAAAAACAACAACAACCAGATTTGTTGGTAACTCTCTCTCAGTCGGGGTAGCAAAAGCAAATATAATAAAATGTATATAAATCAAATTTAGCGCTGAAATGGCAAAAGGAGTGCGAGGATTTAATGAAAGCAGCGAGTGTAGCAGAGGTATCAGAGGGACGTGGATCGGGGATCGGGGATCGGTAAGGGTCTAACATCCTGAACCTTTGTTCGGTCCACGGGTTGCTTGTTGCCGAACACCAAGCGCCGCAGGGGATGCATTTCTTTTTTTTTTTTTTTTGTTGGCAAAGGGGCTGCTCGAAAGGGAAATTATTGCCTATGCCAAAAAGCATTTGAAAAACTAATAACCATGTACAGATTTCATAATAAATCAAGTACAACAATATTATTATCCTATGCAAAGAGCTGAAACTGGAAGAACGCACTAAATCCTCATTTCAAATAGACAAATGTACTTTTCCTTTTTTCCTTTTTAACAATGCCTGAAAACCGTTAAGATTTAACTGTGTTGCATTTATTGTTGCGTGCCGTCGCCGTTACATATGTTTCACTGTGGGGATGCCCGAGACAATGCCCAAAATAAAATACTCTGAATGCAGCCGGGTATAGTTTAGGCTTTCCAGCGTGTATTTGCCAATCGGCTAATAAGGTCAGCTTCAGTTTCAGGTAGCTGCTCTCATTTGCCACTAAATGCAATTGGTGCATATAGCCTATATATCCAATGAGGCCTGTGTGCAAGTCAGGCCCTTCTTCCGATTCGTTTGTCTAATGCGGCTTAGCTGCCTCAACTCGGCTCAAACGTAGGCTAAGCACTTCCTGCATTGTATGCATCGAGGGATTAGCAACTGCTGCTTGACTGTTTTTCCCCGATTTTCCCCCGGCAAACGCTTCAATAGATCGTAATCAGTTGGGCAGCTAATTGACAGCTCAGCCAGCGGATGAGGTCAGCTGGAAATGCGAGAAGTGAACGGCGAATTGCATAGAGAATTGTGCATGGCGAAAGCGCAGCTTGAGTTCAGCCAGCGATTGTCTTATTGTGCTTAAAAGCCGCTTGGTTCGCACAACCGATTAACCGCTTGACAGGCTGATGCAAATCCATGCCGACTTCTGATTTCGTGCCAAAATAATAATAACATAAATAACCTGAAATATGAAAGTAGTAAATATATATTCTATATTCATGCTGCATTTTTTTGCTTATAAAATCTGTTTATATATTAAAAATATAATTTGTAATTTTTTTTAAAAAGGCTTCATAATTTTATCATAAAATGTGTTAAGAAATCTTCAGCATATAAGTATAAAGCGCACATGTTTGCAAGGGTATTTTTATTTTAACATCCCTTTATTTTGTATAATTAACATTTGTTTTAAAGTATATTTGCTTGTCTATTGCAAACATTAAACACAGCACATAGACTAAGTATTGAATAACCAACACCCCCAAAGACAGACAAGATAAACCACGCTCTCCCCACATTGTTGATTAATTAAATTTTCGATTTTCCATTTAATGAGCCTATTTGTGGAGATGAGAGCACAGCTCGTCTTACAGCCTGTTTTTTGCATTCATTGCATAGGCCTGTAATATATTTAGGCAATTGACCATATATACATATATATTTCTGTATCTGATTCGTTGTGTGTAAGTAATTCATAAGCTGATTAGGGCCTTTTCCCTTTGTGAATGCGGGTGACCAAGCGACGCAGCTAGTTTCCAGTTACCATTTACAACTGCTTGACTATCATTATAATGATTTGCATTGTTGAGTAACTGTAATTGAAGCTACAGCTAAAATTATCAACTGCATTTTGGCTCACATTACGAGTCTAAGCCGGAGTGATGGAGGAGGTGCAGAGCTGAGCGGAAACACCTGTTTGCATTTTCCCATGTTAGCAAAAAATTACAGTGGCTGCGCCTTAGGTAAAAATAAAATAAAATGCGCAGACTGCGGTTCACAAATCTCCCTCAAGTAGCTCTCTAGCTCTCTATAAGCCGGCCTGGTCCGAGGCCCCCTTGACGTCTCAATTTCGAAATGGCCAAGCTAATTACATTGGCTGACAGTTGCCGCCTTTGTTATACACTTTCTATGACATAATTCCGCTCGAATTTCGCCTGCATTTCCTCCCTTACCCCTGCCTGACTTTTTACACTTTTCACAATGACATAATTAGGGTGAGTTCGAAGTAACCCTCAACCCGCGGGGCCACACCCCTCACTTGTGCGCACAGCTGGCAGTCGTAGCAACCCAATCAAATGTGAAGCATTACAATTGTTAAATGAAAACTTTTGCTTTTTAATATAAAATTATGCAAATTTTCCCTCGAGCTCGAGCTCGCTGCATTTTCACGCATTAAACGAAGAGCGTAAACTTCATAAAAATCAAAAATTCAAGAAACGAACAAAAAAGAATTTACGAAACAACAACAACCATTATTAAAACTGTTTGATAAAATATTTGACAAGAAAATACCCAGTATCTGTCTTTCTAATACAGTTTAAAATATTATCTTTAATAATTTCTATAACATTTTTTTGGCAAAAATAAATAAATAATTACTACAATGTAGGTGCAGTTAATTTTATAATTAATAAATCATTTATTGAGGTAGAGGGAAAAAGTTGGTTCAAGCTTTGAAAATCGTCCAAAAAATCTAATTTTAACAAATTTTTTAAAATGTAATAATGTTTAGGAACAAAGTTTACTATTGAATAACCGATTATATGTATATATAGATTATAGAATATTTATATATACATATGTATATATATGACTTCTGTTGCATTTTCCTTACATTTCCATTGCTCGAGACTACCCCAACTAAACGTTGCTTTGCTTTAGGGTATAGACAAGAGGGTGCACCTAACATTTATTACGAGTAGCGAAAACCCTGAGGCGAACAACTGCTCAGCTCAGCTCAGCTTAGTTCCGCTCCGCTCCGTTCCGCTCCTCTCCGCACTGCTCTGGTCTTACTATAAAAAATGCAAGTCAGCAACTGCAGAAATCCTCAAGGATTTGGCAGCGATATTCTCTCAATGCTTTAGCTAAAAGCTTTGGAGCGCTGAAATTTTTGCGTTGATTTCTCTAGCGTCGTCATTGCTGGAATATATATTTTTTGTGGCTCACAAAGGACCCCAACATTGGGTGAAATTTCAATAGTCACAGATATTTTTGTTCATGAAATATTTAATGTATTTACTGTGATTTTATTAGCTAATCGATGTTATACTCAGACGTGTCGTATTTGTGTTTGGAGATGTGCGTAGTGTGTGTGTGTGTGTGTGTGTGTATAGGGACAAGTCACAAATTAATCTTCAATTTTTAATGTGACCAGAGCTTGAATTTTGTAGTTGAGCTCTTTACTGATTGTTTTTATTCAGTGAATGCTAATGAGCTGCATACATGATTCATGCACTCAAAGAAATTAACTAGTATGTTATACCTAAATTTAATCTAATCTGATCTAGCAGATTGCTGTTAGAAATGAAGTTCTTAAATTATATTCATATATCAAGAAATTTATATAATTTCCCAATAATATATACAATACTTACGTACAGAACTCAAAACTTATTTAGAATTATTTACATATGTATTTTACTTAATTTAAGATTATAAACTTAATCTTCAATAAGCAAAACATTTGAAATTCTCTCCCAGTCAAAAGAAAATTTTAAAAGTAATTTTGCTGCCAGTGTCAAGTTACAATGCCTAACATGAACTGTTCGAAACGCGTTGCTTGAATTTCCAGTGTCGCCGGAGGCAGACCAAAAACCATAATTAAATATTTCAGCTAGCCAAGCTGTCTCGAACAATTAGTGAATTTCAGTGCTTGAGTGATATTGGAGAATGCTGGACCTTAAAACCAAGACCAGCCGCAAGACAGGCGACACGGCAACAAGGCAACAAGGCGACAACAATATCGACAAGGACAGCTCATCATCATTAACACCCAAACGAAAATTGTTGTAGCCTGGCAGCTGGCCTGTTCCACGTAGCCTGGGATTGGTATTGGGATTGTGGTATGTGGGCTGCTATTAAAGTTCTATGCTGGAATTGTTGCTGTGCCAGCATAATAATGTGGCCAGGGACTCGTTGACGACGTAAATCAATGCAATACACATATTTACTATAACCACTGTATGTGTGTGTGTGTGTGTGTGTGTATGTGTGTGTGAATTGAAACAATCATTAATTAATGTCAATCGAATCGAAATGAAATTTTGCGACAAACGTTTTCCGCTTGAAATCAACGCAAATGAGCAACCATCGTAATTATCATCATCATTATCAGCATTCGCATCTAGGGGCAAAGGAAATGCCAACAAGTCTGCGGGTCTAAGGCAAGGTAGACCAAAACTCTACCCTACCCTACCCTACCCATAACCCTCTACCCATTACCTCCCTGCACGTTTTGGTTAATGACATTCGTTGGTAAATGGAAATAATTCTCAGCATCAGGCTTGCCAGCAGAACTTTTTACTTGTAAGAACGCAAAATACTTGGTTACTATTTACTAGTTACAGAGGGATGCCGGGAAGGGAGCTGCTGTTGAGGGGCAGACAACGGAAACGGAAGTAACAAAAACATGACAACAACTTTTGGCACAAATGTCGCCTGCAAAAATTCAGCAAATGTCCTGCAATTAATTATCGCAATGTTAAGAAAGAATTTTCTATTTTCATTCTTTTTCTCTTCTTTATTTTTTTGTGGCAATGTGTATTGCATACTGATGTAACATGGGTGTTGGTGGGGGGAGGGAAAATTCGAAAGAATTTCATTTAGTATCTGTACATCTGTAGAGAAGATTAGGTAGGTAATTGGCATGAAGTGAAAAATATGCAGACCAAGAGAAACCGCATGTAAAAAGCAAAAGTAAAACAAGAGAGTCGAAATAAGAGGCAAAAAATGTTGCAAGAAAATGCATGCAATTATTTATCAGCATATGAATGGAATGTAATTTAAATATCAATAAAACTGATCTCTTAATTTATGAAATCATTACTATTATCAGTATATTTATAAAGTTATAAGCGAGAAGTAAATATAAAAATGATCTCAACTTATGTTGCATCTGTGTTGGCATTAACAGTTGTTTATCAATGACTCGAATGGCTATGCGACTCGAACGTGTTTAATTTGTAAATGGCTTATCTGTAGAATGTTTTATCTATAAAATATGCATTACATTAAAGTTTTCAATATATTATATAATCTTTAATCTTTACAGCATACTTCGATTGGCTTAAAAACTTCGTTGCCTTTTTTGTCCATTTCTGAATAAAACTTTGAGTGGCCACAGAAATTTAATGAATTTCTGTGTGTTGCCTTTTTTCCACTTCATATTTCTTGTTCGTTTTCTGTTTAACTCAGTGTTAAGTTGTTTTTAACTTCAAGCCATTTTCCATTATTATTTGAAACAATTGTTAAACCTCTCTGATAATTGTTTGCCAACCCGTGTAGCCTTGCGACTCTTTGTATTACGCTTTTTGGTGCCATTAATTGTCGCTCAAGTCTGCCACAAAAAAAAAACAACAACATCAACAGCAACAACAAGCCTATTATTATAAATTATATTGCATCTGTTGGCTGTTGAGTGAATTTTAAATATAAAATTATATTGAAAGGTACATAATTTTTGTTTCATATTCATAAGTATTTTCGACCCTAATTAAAAATACATATTGAATATGAATATGCTTAAAACTGAATACACACGGCATTAAAAGGTGCGCAGACACAGATACATGGCTATATAAAACTTTATTGAATGACTGACTGAATGTGTACTTTTGCAGCCAGCAAAGTGTTTTCAGTTGTCAGCAGCAACAACAACAACAGCAAGAATAATAACAACAACAGCAACAGCCACAACTACATTTACACCACACAACATAATTGCAATTTAATGCAGTTTTACTGACATTCAACCGGCTGTGAAAAGCAGTCGATCCGTTCATTAATTAAAAACACTTTGCGTGGTCTGTCCCTCTGTCTATCTCCGTCGCTCTGTTTGACCCTTCCCACCTTTCCACTTTGCGTTCGTCTGGCCAAACGTTGTCAACAGTGTATTCAATTTGGTAAAGCTGCTTTTACATTCGCACAAAACTAAGCGGCCAAAGGCCTCACAACTGCCAAACAAATCACAACATTTATTAAAACTGCCCCCAAAGCGTTGGAGCTTTTAATTAGAGCTGGCCAACACTCACAGACCCCCTTGCACGCCCAAGCTTCCCGCTCCTTTTTCAGGCTTAGCAGAAACTTATTCCATCATAATAAATCTTGACGCCGGCAAAAGGTAGACGAGGTAGCTGCCGCTAGACGAGGCGGCCAAGCGAGTGGGCTTACTCATAATTAGCCCTGTCCATAGAGTAAACGGGAAATGAACACCCCACCCGCCAACACCCCTCCACGGTCCGCACGGCACATCATAATTATGCAAAAGTGTGAAACACAAAAAACAAAACCAGCAAAAAAAAAAACAACAACAAAAAAGTTGGCTAAACAAACAGTTGCTGAGCGCAACTTTCGCAACATAATTCGTTATTTATGACTTCAATTATGTTTGCCCGTGGCTAGCACACACACACAGCACACACACACCCAGGGCAGGTTAAACGGCCGCTGTGAGGCGCACTTAACCCGCAGGAGGCCGCCGACGGCTAAAGCGCCTGTTGGCATGCTACACATTTGTCGCCACCTTCAATTTAAACAGATAGAGTGAGAGAAAGGTAGAGCGAAAGAGAGAAACTGTGATAGCTGAAGATATGGTGCAGTTTAAGGTGCGGTCACCTTTCGCTTTTAATTAGACTTTCAACAAAGGTCCAAAAACTAAAACTCAAACTCAAACCCCGCCCAATCTACCAAACGACAGTCCACACTTGGGAGTACTTTGCACTCTAACATTTATGATAAATTACACAGTCCCCCAGCTTATTCGAAAGTTGCAAACTGAACTTAAGCTTGGCGCTCCTGATGATAGAATCGCATGTGTTCCGCAAATCAATTGCGCTTCAATTGCGACAGCCAACGGAAATTTCTATAATAAAATAAAAGAAATACTAGTATTACTTCAATAATATAATCTCTGTTTGTCTTTAATGTACACAGTCAAATATAAACCAATTTCCCAGCTTAAGATTTAAATCACTTTCGACTCAATATCGACTACTCATTATTTTTGATTGACTGAGAAATTTAATGTTATTTCTTCAAGAAAAAACTACACTTTATTAATATTTATGGCAATATTTCAAAAAGTGACGCTTTTGGGGACAGCTTGAACAGTAATTATTACTGTCTGCTTTTACCTATCAACACATTCAACAAATTTCAGCAAAAAAAAATATAATAAAGCAAATTATTCAACTCATTTGGCTTGTTTATATCAACGACGCGTCTCATTTAAAATTACGCATAATGAATTGCAATATTTTTTGTTGCAATCCCTTTTCATTCCGCATTAATGTCACAATATTTAATAGAGCTGCAAAACAGTTGAACGGACAGTTTATAAAAACAAAGTTTTATAAGCTTTAATTATGTGAGCAGTGAAAAAAATTGAATATGTAGTCAAGTTTATTTCAATGTCATTTACAATGCATATAAAACTTTAATATTATCAGCGAGTTAACAAAAATAAAATACATGCAGATGCGCTTTGATAATACCAATAATAAATAAAACTATGTATATTATAAATTATATCTTTTTTTTGTGAAAGTAAATTACTTTTGACTCTGAACCGGGCTCCAGGGGTCAAAGCGCAATTGTCAAGCTAAGTCCAAGGTTGGACACAATTGTGTCTTTAAAACACCCACGTTAATGCCACAAAGATTGCGAAAGCAATCTTTTTTTTTTGAGAAATGCAAACTTGTATTTTTATATACTAATGCGACTAACTGATCTAACCAGAAGCGGCTCACCTTGGACATGTTGCTAACCAAAGACAGCCCGTCTAACTGCAACTGCAGCACAACCTTGAGGCAGCAGCCGTCAACTCATTTTCCCACAAATCAACTTTGAATGGTAAAAAAAATACAAAAAAAAAAACTAAGCAACAAGAAAAAAACACGTTTCCCACTTGACGTTTGCGCAATTTGCATGTGAGGGAAAAAACAAAGAAAACAAAAACAAAAGAAAAACTGAGCCATGGACAGCTTCGTGTTAACTTGGCTAAGTATATTAAATTTTAATCTGTGTATATTATTAACTTGTCTTTTAATACAACTCTGGCAAATGCAAGAAAACTAATTTTCGCACTATCAACTCAATAAACAAAAAATAAGGTTAAAATAGGCAAAAATCAAACACTCGCAAATTTAATAACTTAAAATTAAAATGTTTAAGTTGCACTTGCAGTTGAAGCTGTCTTTCCGTCAGCTACCCAAGTCAAAGTTTAAGTAAAGTTTCTTCAGGCTTGTCTGACATACCAAACGTAGTAAAAACTTGGCCAAGTTCTTTAGCACTTTGCAGCTGCCAGAAACAAAAAGCAAAAAATAATTCGTTTGCATTTTATTTGCATGAATTTCACAAACATTTCCTGCTGTGACAGACTTTCTTGCAAATAATTATTAAGAACAAAATAATAAATAAATAAATAAATATTAAAACACTTGACAAGTAAGCGGCATATGTGAGGCTGTTAAATTTACAACTAATTAAAATTTGGAATCAGCAAATTCCATTTTTTCGGGTAGCTACGAGTGGGCCTTATGAGTCATGTCTTAAAGCGGGTCTTTTATCGGTTCAAACGATCAGCGCGCGAAAAAAATGTTTTCATTATTTGCGAGAGCAAACTGGAAAGTTTAAAGTAAAATAAAAATAACAGGAAAAGAGCGCAAAGTTCAAAGACACTTTTGGCATGGCAACCGTTAGTTATGCTTAAGTAAGCGCCGTTATAAAAAATTGTGTATTACAAAACATAAACATAAATACAAATTGCGCATAGTTTTTGTTTTATTGCAATGACACATGCAAGCGAATTTCTTTTGAAGCATATTAAATACTTGCACATAAAACGCAAATATATATAATAAAATATTTAGCATATCAAATAGCTGTGCATATTAATTATATAATTAAACGCGTTATGCAACATAAACCAAAAAATAAATTTAAAAAAGGGTGTTAAATACAAACAATTTGTTATTTAATTTACATTCATGTCGCATTACGTACGTTTAATACTTTTGTGGAAAGTCAGGAATAAAAAAATCATAAAAGTGTAATAAAGAGAAATATGCGTAACAGATTTATTGTCTTATGAACCGATTTGCGTATTTATATAATGAATAAATATTGTATTTTTAAATTTCCAATAACAATTTACCTAAGATTGAATGCAAAGAAATGCAAAACTTAATAAGTTGTCGACTAATTATATTATAATTTTGCGTTTAAATCTTAGTAAATATGTTTATACAAAATCAATACAATTGTGCTGGACTCTTATAGCTTCAATATAAATTTTTTGCAATAAAAATATACGAACATTTGCTTAATATTTCAAGGAGCTTTCAGATTTTAATTGATAGACATATTTATTTAAACCTCCAACTTAAAATCGGTTTTGCCTGAAACTCGTACAGTAATTTCCTGATGGCATAAATTACTTTCGACTCCATATCACCAGCTTTTTTTATTTATACATTGATTGTTATTTTTGCAGTTAAATCCAATAAATATGAAGTAACTTCTAAATAACTTTCAACATTTAAACACCAATTCATTTTGCTCGAAGATTTATTTAACTCCCTTAAAGTGAAGATTGAGTGCAATGTTTTAAATGAAAATGCTTTAATTATTGTCATAAATATTTTATAATATTATCAAAGCCTTGTCTTTAGCTTTAAGGTCAGGCAGCGAAAAGTCTATCAAGAGACAGTTCCCAGAGGGCATGTCAACACCCATTGGAATCAATAACCTCCAGACAAAACAGCTGAAGACACGACAAAAGTCAATACAAAATTTGCCGTTAACTTATTTGTATTTGTATTTTATTTTTTCTGTATATTTAATTGTTAATATTGACGCACTTGCAGCGACAATTAATTGACTTTGACAAAAATATAAAATTAATGCCAATTCGCAAAATGTGGACTTCGATGCCATTTGTCAAATTCGTGGCCTCTAGCTAGTTTGCCTCATTGTCGAGCATGGCACATAAATTATGAGACTAAAACCGCAGATCAATTTATTTTGTGGCAAAAATGTTCTAGACATTTCTCTAGTTACCAACCCACGGGCCATCAAAATCTCCGCTTGCGTCCCTCTTACTGCACGTCCGCTTCTGTCAACATTGCGCCGCAAAAACAATTAAAACCCAGTCCCAGACATTTTACGAGCGTCGGCGGCGGCGACAACGTCTGGAATACTTCTCTGTACTGCCCTGCTCACCCACCGCCCGATCCTTACTCACCTCCCGTCCGACACTGCTGCTGCCGCCATTAACTTTATTTACCTTTGGCGCTGATTTGGCTAACATTTTTTGTCTCCCCGTCTGCAGGTTTTGATAAATGTTTTGCAAATAGCAGGCGACACTTGGCGTCCAGCCAAGCGACCTGAGAGTAGGCAACGTTTTCTTTATTTATTTCGATTTTCATTTATTTTCTCTTTTTCTTTTACTTTTAGCCATAGCTTACACACATTAATAACTGTCATTTTGCGTGCTCGTCGTGAAAAAAAAACATTTCTAGCTGATTTCTTTGATATTCACTGTGTTTTCCTTAGCTTGACAAAAATGAAAAAAAAAGCAAATATATATATATAAATGTGTGTATAAAATAATACAAAATAGAATAAAATTCATACGCTGTCTGCGAAGCTTGTTTGCATATTCCAAGGAACATCAGGCGCAACAGGGCATGGCTGAGCCTCACCTAGAATAAGGTGCGGCCAACTGGCGCGTGTATATAAAAATTATGTTAATGAATGCCTGGATGAACCCCACTGCACTGTATTCTCCCACATACCTGCATATATGTATATGTGTGTATATGTACTTGACGAACAGTCTAGGCTAGTCTCTGCGTACAGGTTTTCTTTAATACCTCTTGGTTTCCTTGTGTATTATATATTTTGTTTACAAAAGCGAATTTCTAGTCAAATTACATCATTTTAAATTCATTCATTTTGGCTTTTACTTTTGAGGTTATACAGAATATTTTGAATTCATTCATTCTTAACCATCATATATTACAGGGTATTAAACGATCAGCTCATCCTGTTGCTTTTTATCCATCTGTCATGTCACATTTTGCGTGTGCGTGTGCTTCATGCATTAAATTATGAAACGATGAGAGGGTGATGAGGGTGATGCGGTGGGGCAAGGTAACTACGTGTGTTGTCTGTCGCATAACAGTCTAAAGTGAATTTATTTACGAAATAAACATTAAAGGGTTTAAGCCAAGTTCACACGTGCCAAAATATTAAAGTCTTAAGTCCGGAAAGCTCTAAAATTCCCAGCAATAGGAGACAAATGCAGTCGGATATAAAATTTAAAATACTACTTGGAAAAGATGATCAGTTTGAATGGAATAATAGGCCAGCTATTCAAATGCATTTACCGAATTGTTTGCCGGAATTAATTGTTGCCCAAGGCAGCTCTCGAAATACCTAACAGATATGTGGCGTGTGTGAACATGGCTTAGTATTAATTAAAAGCAGAAATAGAAGCTGCTTAATGTAACGTCAGCTTTAGGCTCTGCCTGCAGTTGCTGTGGCAACAACAACATGCCGATGCCGCAGCAGCAGCGGCAGCAGCAACAAAGACCCTGTCCAACTGGCCTGACCTGACGCATATTAATGTCCGGTCAGAAAACTAGCGCAATTAATTTTGGAATATTCGTAATTGTGGAAATGCATTCAAATGCATGCAGCGCTCACCAGCTGTCTTTCTCTTTCTGCCTTTCACTCGCTACTTGTGCATATTAAATATAAATCGCTTTTCCAGTTGGAACGTTGTAAAATTTATGAGGAAAATGCACCGCAAAATTTATCACAACTCCGGCAACGAAGTTTTGAATGGTGTCGCTCTCGAACTGAAAAATACTTATATATATAAATATATATATATATTTATAGAGTATATAGGTAAATGAGTATATATGTATATAAATGTATATTGTATAATAAGCAGTATTTGCATAAATTGCTCAATAAGGCAAGAGGTCCATAGCCCAACGCAACAAAGCTGACAAACTTTGCGCTCTAGCCATTTCTCGCTCGCACTTCGTCCCCTCCACCTTTGCTCAGTGCAATGCATTAATTATGATAATAATTCTTGGTGCTTTAACATGCGTTCCGAATTCTGTGGCCACTTTGCTGCCATCGCTGCCTTTGCTGCTGTCGAGCTATTCAAATATGCAAACAGCTCAGCACTTGCAGTCATCTCT
>SCDS01000059.1:82784-172932 GCA_004149465.1 Drosophila nigromelanica
CCACCCCCCCCCTCACCCCCCCCCCCCCCCCCCCCTCCCCTGACTTAGTGTACTTCTTGTCTATGTCTTTGTGTTTTTGGCATATTTTACAATAATTAACTGTAAGCTGCTCAAGTGGCTGCCAGAGCAGATGCCCCTGTGGCTACAAAGGGGGACCGAGGATGCAAGTGAAATGACAGAGACATAGAGATACAGAGAAAAGGAGACACTGAGACACTGAACAGTTGCCAACAGTTGCACTCGATGTTAACGAACAGGCAATTAAAATAGATTTGCGGCGATGTTAAACAAGTTTTTAAGCAACTGAAAATT
The DNA here is from genome assembly GCA_004149465.1 of Drosophila nigromelanica. Classification (NCBI taxonomy): domain Eukaryota; kingdom Metazoa; phylum Arthropoda; class Insecta; order Diptera; family Drosophilidae; genus Drosophila; species Drosophila nigromelanica. The sequence continues at coordinate 83,097 of SCDS01000059.1, forward strand.
CAAATAATTCTATGAATATATAAATATATATTTTTTATTATTTATGTAAGCTGCGCTCAAATAAGACGTATCGTAATTACTTTATTTAAATTAAAATTTAATTTAAATTTTAATTTAAATTAAAAAATTACTTGTTCTTTTAATTGTAGTTTAATTTTTTCAGTAATAATACTAATAATGCTAATAATAAACACCATTAATAAATATTTATCATTATCTAAACCAATTACTACTTCACAATGCCAGTTGAAAGCCAATTTATGCATTTTTATCTTCATCTCTTTTATACTAAAATATCTTATCTGATATACTTTATACTGAAGAATACATTTCTATCTCAGAATGTGTCACTTCTTTCGCTCTGTTCTACTTTCAGAGAACGGTTTTCCTGGTAAAAGTGCTGCCCATTTGTGCGACAGCAACAACCAGTTCTAGTTAAGATTCGATACACAAAAAACTGCGATTGCTGCTGAACAGGAAACAGTTCACGGCTTGATTACACTTTGTGTTTTCCCGATGCTGGGCAACTTTCACTTTGCCAAATGCAAAAAAAAAATTACACCCGATACCAAACGGAATTTGGCAGCGTCTTTCACTTTGCCAGAGCTCAGACCTGCGATTTATGCCGGCGATTAGCGGAATTAAGTGCCCAATCATAGATGGCGCTGCGGTGCAACGAATGCCCTTGCAAGCTAACAAATTTCGAAAGCAAAGCCAACCCAATCCAAAGAGCCGCAGCCAAAACTTAAGGCTAACACACATGTCTCCATCCAGCGTTTGGCACTGCTCACTTTTACTGCTGAGCGTGTGGCACGTGTGGCAAATGGCAGCTCACTTGCCACACCTTTTCCTCTTCGGTCATTATTATTGAGAGAGTTTCCTTGGCTTTGATAATTTGTCGCTTAACACTTTTCATTAGCCAGCGCATAAATCATACAATATATTTAATAAATTTCGGACACTTGCTATAATAAAGAGTGATTCATAAAGCTCATAAATAATGCTAAAAATAAATAATAAAAAAAATACAACAGAAAGCCAAAGACCGCGACCCGGCAATTTGATGTAACAACCAATCATTATTAATAGCCTAGAAAAAAGAAATTGCACACACGCCATGTTAGCCCGTATAATAAAGAAAAGAAAAAACAACATAATAATAATAACGGGTTTTTCGCCATTGACGTTTTTGCTTAATGCACGCAGCCAAAGGAGCTAAAAGTCAAGCTCAAGTCGCTGTCAAGATGTGCACATATAGATATCACATATCGGCTATACACTAGGATGTATAATCGGTCGAGGGGCCATAAATCAACAATAATTATCTGCTTTTTTATTTTATTTTCTTGTTGCGCTGCAGGTGGAAGCAACAGCAACAACAACAAAAATTGATAGATCGATGCAGATAAATTGAAAATTACTAAGAAATATAAGGAATACAATACCGCAATTTTTGCCAAAAACTTCGTGTATACGAGTCTAGTGTGTTCATGCCATAGACTTCGACACGGACATGGACATGACCATATTGTTGCCACAATGTGTGGCTGATTCCTTTCTTTCTGCTGAAATTGCATGCCGACTTCTTGTGGCGAGCCAGTTCGGCAGTTTGGCCAGTTTGGCCAGTCAACTATTCGGGCAGAAATTGCCTGGGATTTGGCTTATTCCTTTGACCTGTGCAACAGACAGACACATACAGTGGGGCAAATCAGTTGAAAAGTGAAAGGAGTAAAGTCAGTGATCAATATTTAATGAACTTATAAAAGATACTCAATATTCTAAATAACAATTAACTATTTTTACAAAAATATATATTCAGAAACAAGCTTTACCATTTTCTTTAATTTTATTCAGGTTAAAAAGTAGTCTTAATTAGATGTTGTTTTGCAGTTGAAAGTTTATAATATAATCACTAAAATGCTGATTTATTAGATTTAAAAGAATTTGCGGAATAAGAATAGTTTGACAATTTCTTGAATTTTAATTAAAATATTGTTAAATAATTATAATCATTTTGTATAAAAATCGAACGCTTAAAATACGAAAAAGACCCCACAATTTTATTTGTGTTATTATACATAAAACATACCAAAACTTCGGATAGGTACCAAAAGTTTTAGCATTTTAAAATGCTCATAAAGTTCCGTTAAACGTCATCCCACTGTGCAATACAAATCCGAGCGAATGAATGTCTGGCGAAAAACTGTTGATGCGGCCACCCGCGGGGCGGAAAATCAAATACTTGAACGTAATATTTAAGGAAAAATCACGTTTCACATAAAAGACGCTAACGTGGCCAAAGTCAAATGGAAACAATAGTCGCTTTGGGGCGTGCCGCGGGGCGTGCCACACTTGCCCCTCAATTGCTCGGAAATGGTCGGCAAGTTGATTTTATTGCGCTTTAAATTAAATATATATACATATATATATTTTGTACAATTTATATGGAAGGAAAGTGAAGTGAAATGATTTTGTGGCTCCTGCCACACACACAAACACATACAATACAAACACACAAGGAGAGAAAAAAGAAACAGAAAGCAACTTTTGCACATGCCACAAACTTGGGCACAACCACTGAACTGGACATTGTCCGTTCGGTACTCGGAACAGCAGCCGCCGCTGGGTCTGGGCCTGGCCAGCAACTAGCTGAGCTTGAAAACTGCAGACATGGCATCAAATAAAACAGAGAGTGCCAAACGACAGACGACGACGTTCAACTAAAAATTCCGGATAAAAAAATGAAACTAAATAAATAAATAACACGATGTGGTGCATGCAATACGGTACAGGGTAAACATGTGTGTGTGTGTGTGTATGTGTGTGGGATATATGGGAAACAGCAGCGAAATAAAAAATACATTCACTCAGAAAGAGCGGTGTAGTAGGGGTAGGGGGGATTGGGAGTTGGGGAGCTGTGCTAAGCATACGGCAGCATTGCCCCAACCCGCAGCCAATCCATTCGCCATCCGATGCCATTGTCGTCGTCGTCATCATCTTTGTTTTCATAGCTGTGCTGTGAATGGGACATTCCGCAGTTGTGTAGCAGAGTGTAACAGTCACACTTCCTCTCTCTCCCGTTTCGTTGTGTGTGGGTGTTTGTGCAAAGTGCTGACGCTTGAAAATCTAGCTTAAAAAGTATATAAATTCAGCGATTTGGTTTGTGTGCAAAGAACTCTAAGTGGTTTCATTGCGTCACAAGCTCAAGTGCGATAAAGAGAGAGTAATAAACTGGAGTATTGAGAGTGAGTGAGTGAGAGAAAATCACTCACAGCTCAATTGTCAACAGTTCGGTGACAATCAGCGCGGGCGGTCTTAAATTACAGACTCGCCAGCTGGCCAGCTGGCTGACCCGCTTTAAAGCCAAACAAATGCAAATATCAAAGAAGAGCCAATGAATTGGCAGCCACTGATATTCTTGTTGTTGCTGTTGTTGTTTCCTGTCGTGTTGTTTCTGTGTGTATTTGTGTGTGTGGCTGACCGAACAAAAGTCTCAACAGGCCCGCACGTCATGCAGTCAGTCAGTCAAAAAGCCAAAAAGCGCAACGGAATTGAAATCAATGCATGCCCAGCTGCACTTGGCTAGCCTCACTCCCGCCCTGACTAACACCACCTCTCCGCCCCACCGTTGCCCCACAATCTCAGCCAACAGCTGCAACAGCAGCCGACTCATGTTTATGGCACATTTTGCAATTTTGCGGCTTTCATTTACAAAATTAGTTAGATTGCAATTGTGCAGGGAGCTAGTATACGAGGGGGGCAGAGTTGTGCGGGGTTGGGGGCAGCCAATTGCCAAAGTGTTTTGCAGGCTGTGAAAAATGAAGCCTATACGGAAAAGCGAAAAAACAACAAATCAATCGATCAACACAAAATTTGTTGTGGCTATAAGTGAGGGCTAAAAAAAGCCAACAAAAAAAAACTTCAAGCCAACAGTTGAATAAATATTTTCCATACGAATTGAAAGGCAAAAACTGGCGGAAAATTAAACACATTTGATTGGGTACTACCCAAAAAAAAAGTAATAATAATAATAAATAGAAAGAGAAATGTAAGAGGACTTTTGCAAGTGTAAGGTAAAGCTGCTTGCAATAACTAAAAAAAAACTACATGTTGAATAAAAATATTAATTAGAAAAAATAGAAACAAATATATAAAAAAAATATATTAACAGCAAATAAAATATAACAACTTTAATTTGAAAACAGTCTATAAACACCTAAAAAATAGTTTGTGAACATGTTTGAAGGTGTAATTAAAAAACTGACACAACTTAATTCAGCTTACGTTCACCTTTCATTTCAAAAGTACATTCAGCAAAATACATTTCAAGCGTAATTAAGCAAAAAACCTTTTCAGGAACAGTTAAAAGCAAACTTTCCATGTACCTAAATCATTTAATTTGCCAAGTTGGCAAATCGCTTGAACATTCTAATTGGCAGTAGAAAGATAACAAAAAAAAAGACTCAAAGAGAACTTTGCAAATGCCATCGCAGCTAAGTTTGCCACATAGCGAGATTGAGTGAGAGTAAAATTTGAAAATTGTTTGTAACTGCTTGGAAAACAAAAGAAAAGAACAGAAATAAAATAGCAGGCGTAATTGAAACTTAATGAGAAAAGACATCAGACCGCAGCCACATGCATATTTGAGGCCAGACAAGTTGTTGGAGAGAAGCTGTGGTCGTAACTGGAGATGCTGTGCAGACAGATGCGTATCTTAAAGATGTGTATCTTCAAGTGCCAGTCATTTGCCTACGCATTAGGCAAGCGCAGATATCAGATACTTTTTAGCCAGCTAACAGATACAAGATACTTTTTGCATTGCATAAGAAAAACGGCTTAACAATGGAAATTCATTAAATTTTTTTTTGTATTTTTTCTTGTTGCAGATGCGCTCAGCTTTGGCCAGGTGAATGTCGAGCCCAACACAGCGCTGCTCAACGAGGGCGATCGCACCGAACTGCTCTGCCGCTACGGACGCGCCATTAACTACTGTCGCATCGAAATACCCGGCGAGCAGAAGGTGCTGAATCTGTCGCCCGTTTGGAGCAAGACGCCCGGATTTACATACTACGGCACTGGACTCAATTCGGGACAGTGCGGCGTTACCATCGAACGCGTCAAGGCCAGCAATAATGGTCAGGTCAAGTGCAGTCTGGGCGTAGAGGGCGAGGAGTTATCCGGCACCATCGATCTGGTCGTGGCATGTAAGTACAAATAGACACGCGCATGGCTCATCTACTCATCTCTTAATCGGTTCTATCTATTGTCTACAGTGCGTCCACAGCAGCCCATTATTGAGCTCATCTCGAAGCCGAATCGCGATGGCTTCTTCTCGGAGGGCACCGAATTCAGTGCCCGTTGCATTGTGCGCGATGGCCGCCCGCCGGCAAACATCTCCTGGTACATTGACAGCATGCCCGCCAACAAGCGCACCAATCCCTTACAGATCCTGGCCACGCCCACCAATGACAATGTCGAGCTGTCCACCTCGGTGCAGGAGATCCAATGGCATCTGGCCCCCGAGGATAGCAACCGCAAACTGGTCTGCCGTTCCCATCATCAGACCGATCGCGAGAGTGTACCGCCCCAGGAAGCTGCCTACATCATCAATGTGCGCTGTAAGTACCAAGGAAGAGACATATAGACATATATATAGAACAGCTATCTAATGCCTTCGGTCTTTGCGAGCGAAGTATATTAAAATTTTATTTTTTAAAAAAATTATTTTCAAAACTGAATTTACGTTAGGTTGCTTCCATGGTAGCTATTTGATATGGTAGACTAATCTTAAACTTTATATGCCAAAAAGATAAGCTTAAAGTTCAGTTTTTCCCAATTTTTTGTTAAAGATATTAAAACTATATATTTATTAATAATTTTAAAAGTAATACATTCTTGAGCGAATTTTTGTAGATTATTATATTTTTCAAAATTCGTATACAGTCGTTCAATACTGTAGTAAAGCTGAGTTTGGTTTAAATATCTATAAAAAAATGTTAAGACTTAAAATTAAAATCTTTACCCATAATACATATAGCCGCTATATACCATAGTGGTCAGGTTTTGCTTATATATAAGAAGGAATTTTGAACAAATGTTATTTACAAAAAAATACTATATACTATTTTTCATACAAGAGCTCAATTTCTGTCTGATTGTTCTGATAGTAAGGCAGCTATATATTATTTTGACTTTAGAAAGGTTTTAAATTATTTGATATATATATATATTCCGATGGTGCTAAGATTTTGCTCATAATTTAGAAGCACATTAGATAAAAATAATTATAAATTGAGAGGAAGTTTAGCATGGAAACAAACAGACAGACATATGATATTCCTATATCGACTCGGCTGTTGATACTGATCAAGCATATTTATATGCTCTAAAATGTCGACGATGATAATAAATGATACCTTCTGCAGGAGTGTACTAAACACAGACCGTAAATAAACTCCTTAGTACAATTGTTGTTTACTCCGTTTCGATTGATTTAATACTTGTTTATTTTTGCCCGCAGATGCACCCGTTCATCAGCCCGAGGCTTCGGTCTATGGTCTCTATTTGGAGCACACTGCCATTGTGAATATTACGATTCGCGCCAGCCCGCCGCCAACCATTGAGTGGACCATCGATGGCGTCGTCGTATCGCAGGGCAGAACCGATGGACGCTATTCGGCGTATGAGCCGCAGTATGTGGGCAACGATGAGTACAATGTGACGCTGGCGATTGCGGGCCTGACACTGGAGGACACGACCAAAACATACAATCTGAGGGCCAGCAATGAGCTGGGCACCACCGACTACCAAGTGCGCATCAGTTCGTCGAGCAAGCCGCCGAGCAGCAGCTTGGACGTGGCCGCCATTGTGGGCATCGTTGTGGCCGTTGCGATTCTGGTTCTGATTGTGCTGCTCGTTGTGTTTGCGCGCGCCACCGGCAGATGGTGCTTTGGCGGTGAGTAACCAGAGTTGTCGCACTCTTCGTTTTTCTTCTCCTGTTTTTTTTTTTGGGCTTTCATCACTCTTTTTTGTTCGCTTTTGCGTGGGTGCCCATCATAATGTCATCATCATGTCCTCATCTTGCCATCATCATCAGCTACGCTAACAATTATTTCTGCCCCCAAACCCATCCATCGCCCATCACCAAAGCTCATCTCATTTGCTATAGCAAACACAAGCCACATGCCAGCTGAGCTAAACTGAGCTGAGACGCCCCCAGGTCGTGTGGGCGTGCCAACAGCCAGTTGCTAACTTTTAACTCGTTGTGCGGCTTTTAAATTTTAATTAGGGCCAAGTTGCAAGCTGGCAGTGGCAGCAACTCGTGCAGCCTTAAAAGGCTCATCTAATTAAACATATTTTGATCTTGATTTTCTGGCGAATTTCTGTGATACCATTGGGGGGTAGCATAAGAAAATTTAAGTACGCCCGTAAACTGAATTTAAGAACACGGTCTTGCCAAGGCAAAAAAATAATAATAAAAATAATTCCAAATAAAAACACAAATTCCGGAATATGTAACTATAAGAAATTATAATCAATATAAACTTGCCTAATATGTGATATGGGTATCTCCAGTAAAAACAAGTTCAACAAAATCTAAAAGAAACAACTTTTAATAATATGAGAAAAAAAATTCAAATTTTTTTATTTTAACGTATTGACAGCTTTCTTGTTTAACCCTTTTAACCACTTAGCTAATAAACCTACATTTTATATACGCTCTCATTTACTAAAACCTCTCTATTAATATCACATTAAAAACAAGAAAACGCAAAGAGAGAAAAGTAATATATCATTTAATTGCTATATTATTGCTTAATATAAACCCAGATACAAAACTATAATAAATCGCATGTAAATTATAAAGAAGAACATGTCACATCAGGGAACATAAATAAAAACAGTTTTTTGTTTAGTTATAAATTATCGCTGGAATTGCCCATATCAAAAACAAAAGCACACACCTATAAGAAATATCTATCTTAAATTCGCGTACACATAATTATAAACTTTGCATGTTAATAATACAACCCAAAATCAAGTACCAAGACTATTGACATACAAATATCTAAAAGATTACTTATAAATATCTAAATGTATTTAGCTTATTTAGTGTACAAAAAATTCAATTCCAAAAAATACTATTGTTAAAAAATTCTATTAATTACATATATAGCAAAACACAAATACTCTGCCTTTAAAAATGTCTACAAATGACAACAACAAGAAGAGCTAACATAAAAGACGCTTTACCGTTGATTACAATTTTCTTATTATTTACTTTATGTTAACCTTATTATTTATGTGTTATAAATTTGTAAAAATTAAAAAATTATTTTCAACCGGTTTTTGCTTTTCTATGTTTTCACTTTAAATTTAGTTTTCTAATAATTTTCTAAGCAAAAATTTCTCTTTTTCTGTTATTTCTTTATTATTTTCCTATTTTCTTACTTTGCTTTTATTGGTAAAAGGACTAACTAACCACACGTATTAAGTTTATGACCCAATCCAACTAAAAGGCTTAAATAGTTGGCCCAAATGGTTGCGTTAAGTAGCCAGAACTCGCTCGTCGCTAAATGTTAGTTCTTGTTGTTGTTGTTCTTACAGGCGCCACCCTCAATACAGACCTCGGTCCCGACTCTGAGGCCCAGATACATCCAGACCAGCACGACGACGAACTCGATGGCCAAGACAATGGCGATGAGCACATCGATACGACGCAGCAATCTGAGGAGGTCACGCCCCCAGTCACTGATAAGTTGGAGGCCCAAAAGAAGGCGGATCTAAAGAAAAGCGCCGCGGCCACGGCTGCAGCGGTCATTGCGGCCGGAAATGGCCAACAAAATGGCGCCGATGCACCAAAGCCGCCAAATACATCCGTTTAGAGAGTCCAAGGACTCGAACAGTTAGCTGTGCACGAGCCTTGCTTCAAGCAAAGGATCCTTAAAAAACAAAATACAAAAATAAACAACACACGCTCTGCTCTCTGTTTCGCTCAGATATCTCAAACGCGCACAAAATATTGAAAAACAATATATAAAAAATTAAAATGAAAACGAAAAACCTAACGTAGGCCAAGTATTTTTATAAGCTCTCTAACTTAAGTTAAAGTTTACATCTCGGAATCTCCTGGAATCTCGCAGCAGCGCTCACAATTTGTAGAACCCGTCCGTTGTTTATAAAAAAGCTATTTTTTCCCACATTAATTTTATGTAAATCACAAATTATATTTTGTAACATAATTTTTCACAATTGTTTGTTTTTTTTATATATATTTTTGCCAGCAATTAATTAATTTATTTTAAGCTCCGACCTGCCAGCGTTTTGCATTTTTCGAATATTTGTTTGCGTGTTGCTCAACAACTTATTAGTTATTAAATAAAAAACAAAAACTAACGATAACCATTAAATATATTATAAATGAAACTTGGCTCGAATAATTAGCAAACTAAATACCGCACATATAAATTATATAGTTATAAATCTTAAACAAATTGGCTAAATACATTTTATTATAAATGGCACACATTATTCTTCAGTTCTATGTAATTTTTAGTAATTTGTATAAACAAATGAAATGAAAAAACAAAACATATTTTAAAGTTACAAATAAATTGTGTTTTTATTTTTTATTACAAATTGGCATGAAAATAATTTATAAAATAGTACATTCAGCTGATATGATGATGGTATAGAGGGGCTTTCTTCCACAGCTAATTTGCCCAATTCATTGCTCGATAAAATCATTTTATATTCCTTACAAATGCAATATACCTTTTCAACTGCTAAATAATATTTTAATATTTATTTTCACAGGTAAATCAATCAAGACGCCCACAAACGAAACGTAAGTATTTAAAAATATCCATCAAATGCGCGCCTAAAAACATTTGTATGTCAAAAAAAGTTCAAAGTGCAAACGGGGCCAGGCCATTTATATAAAGTCATGCTCTTTTTCTATCTATTTGGATATCAACCCATAAAACTAACCCAAAACGGTATCTGTCTGCCTAACTGTACTTTGCATCCATTCAAATTTGCTGATCTAATGCATATTAATACTTATTAAGCTTCACAATTTCTTATAGAAACTTGTTGTGTAGTTAAGTTGTGCGAATGTCCTGTTGCATGCTTCTTCTTGTGGCTTTAAAAGCAAAAATAAAAACAGCCTATTTTTTATCTGTATGTTCAATTTTTTCTTATTTTTTATCATTAACATTAACATTTACATTAACGCTCTGAGAAAACAAATGCAGCTTTAGTACCCATTCATCATCATTATCATTAGTTATAGGATAGTCATAGTCATTTACATTTAGTAAGCGTTTAACTTAAGCACATACATATACATTTACACATACATACATATATCTAAACACACAAACTCCTTGAACGCTTCCACTGGCAATCTGATAGAGTAAGAGCACAACGAAAAATATATAAATCCTATCCCAAAATAAAATCTTTGGCTCGGTTCACAGATTAAACACAAACCTTACGATAATGGTAAGGTTCACGATTCGAGCCAATATTTTACTAAAGTGGTTCAGTTTATAAACCTGGTTTTCTATTTCTGAAACAATGAAACAATGAAATACTGAAATACAAATAAAAATGTTTGTCTTTTATCAAAATATAAAATATGTTCCGGTACGGCTGTTTTTTTTTTAATTTTTTGGCAACTGTTTTCGTTCAAGGCTTAAAGTACATTTAAAAACAGAAATCCTGGTTCATGTTCCGGTTTCCACTTTATTTTAAGCCAAATCAACCAAGCTCCAAACTTTTTAAAACGTTTTTGAGCTGTCAATTAAGTGCTTTGAGAGTTTTAACAATTCGTTGCAAATTCAGCGGAAATGAGAAAATAAAATTTGTGTCTTTGTCAGTGGAAATTCAAACAACCAAAATCTATCAACAACTAAAAACTTGTCGCTAAATATTTGGTCGCAAAAAAACAAACAAAATAATAGAAATTAAAAACAAAAACTCGTCTCTTTTTCGTTTCGTGGCGCGCTGTCTTGTCGCTCAAAATTTAAATCAAATCAAATTCACTTTGCAATACGCAGAACAAATTTCACGCTGTCACACACACCATTCACACACACACACACACACACTCACACACACTGCTCGCTCGCTCGTCCGCCTGCCTCGCCCACAAAACGCTCGCCGTTCGATTTATCTATCTTCCACTCTGTCTCGCAGTCTTTCTCTCTCTCTCTCTCTCTCTCTCTCTCTCTGTTTCTCTCTCACACACACTCTCTCCATTGTGCCGTACTGCAAAAAACAACAATTTAATCTGCATATACTAAAACGTCAAGTCGCTGTCCAAGCCATATTCAAAAATTAAAAAAGTTGGCCATTTCGCAAATGCATCTCAACAAAAACAAAAACCACACAACAAAAAATATCCTCTCTACTTCTTTTGTGTACTTTCATATGGACATCATAACCAATTCCCACCCCTGAAAAAAAAAAAAAACTAAACTTAACTGTCAAAATAAATACAAAACTGTCAAAAATTGTTGTTTTGCCCCCACCGACCCACCGCTACCCCCTCTCGACGCTCGAACCACTTTTACAGCAGCAGCGACAAGCAGCTCGAGTCCGGCGAGGCATCGCATCATGGCCAGAATGTGGCGCTGCTGGAGACGCCCAATGGCATCACGCTTCTAGGCGCCAGCAAAATGCGCGAGGCAAACGGCAATGGGAATGGAAATGGGAATGGTGTTAACCACGAACGATTCTCGGTGGAGCGTCGTGGCCATGGCCACGATGAGGATGATTCATTCGAGTATGCCACGGATCGTGAGAGCAGCGTCTATAATCCCACAACGAAACCGCTGCACAATATCCTAATGGGTCAGGCGGGCGGACGCAATGCGCAGTCGAGAAGCGAGTCGGAGTCGGGCGAGACGGAGAACGCGGATCTGCTGCAGCGTGGCAATCAGCTGGGCATACCCGAGTCACGTTTCTCGCGCTGGCTGCCCAAGGATCAGCGTGAGCTGCTCGAGAAACAAGCCAACCTGCTATCGGGACGCAATCAAACAGTGGCACCAGCAACAGGAACAGCTGCAGTCAAGATACCGCCGGCGGCTCCACCGAAACCCACCAAAAATCCACAAACAACAACACAGACAACGCCAAAGCTGCCACAGGAAACGGAAATCTAAATTTACCTGCGTGTGTGTGTGTGTTTGTATATTTATATACGAAATGTATTTCTTAGATACAGGAAATGCCACTAAATGGAAGTCTGGCATTTCTAATTTAGTTTAACATTCAGTTGAATAGCAGACAGCTATGAAACTCAATTGTAACTCATCAATAAGCGAAACTCATGACAGCTCCATCCACACAACAACAACAACAACACACACAAAAGAGATTTATACAAAAAAAACAGCATGAAATTTAGGCATGAAATTAAGAATTTTTTCGAATAATTAAAGCATGAAAACCCTAGATGAGCTTCATGGCACAAAGCTAAATGTTACGTTACTCAGAAAGACAAAAAGAAAACAAAAAGCAAAAAGTTGTTTTAAAAAAAGTATTTAAAAGTAGTCACTTGGAACAAAGTCAAAGAGTTGCGCAACGTGTGTTCAACTTAAGCTGTGCGTACTGTACATTTTCATTTCCTTAAGAGACAAATAAATTTTCCTTTATTTTGATGTTATTGTATTAACTTTTTGATTATTTAATTTAAGTGTAAAAATTGAATAGCTATTTTAACGGTATTTCGCTTAGCTTAAGTACTCGAACACCTTTGCAAAACGAAGCGCGTTTATTTTATTATTAAGTTGTAGTTAGTGTGACTTTTTAATAATTTAATTTTAATTTATACTTTATATATAAATATATTTTTAATAAATTAACAGCAAAAAACAAACAAAATAAATGCCTGAGTGTGTATGTGTGTGTTTAAGGGCTTAAGGGTTATTTAAAAGTATTATTTTTCAATTTTCCAATTTACCAAATTTAATCCCTTTTTAGACAAAAAAAAAGAAAAATCAAATATTTTTCCAAACAGAAAATAACATTACACAAAATACCAAATATTTTAGTATTAAATTGAAGTGTTTCGCATTTTTGATATTAATAGCCAAATAAACGCCACGTGCCACAGTGAAACATTTATGGCTGCCACATACGATAACAGTTTCCAATAGTTGCCCACTCGAAATTATAGCACTTAACTTTGCAAACACGCAACCAGACTGCTGTCAGACATTCAAATGAGCCAAAATATTTATAGAATATATATATATATATATATATAGATAGTCCTATTTGTGAGCAGCAGTCGTGTGTTTCATGTGTGTGGAGCAAACAATTTATGCTGCCGACTATCAGCTAACTGCGATCTAAACTAGTCTGGCAATGAACGTTGAACAGAGGTCATTGCTAAAACTGAAGGTCATTGCAAAAGTTTGCAAATAAATTTTAGGAAAGTGTGGAGAAGGCTACGAATTTTACATTATCTATTTTCATAAAAATATTCATGATAATGTACATAGTCCTTCTAGAAAAAGTATTTTTTATATGCCACCAATTAAAGATTAGTTAAGAGACATTTTAAAATATTCAAAAAAATATTGAAAACTGTGTATTTAACAATTTTTAAATCCAGCTCTTGAAGATCTTTAATACTTTAGAAGATAAAGCAAAGATTACTTACAGGATAAATTTCATAAAACAGTCTTTCGAGTTTTTTTTTTAAATTTTTATATTAGAAATTTTGGAAGTTTTAAATTGAGTGTATTAAACTGAGAACTAATTAGCCCAAGCTTGTATATCAATCTTAGCTATTAACCCGACCTTACTTAATTTAATATAAAATTCCCTGCCAACTGCCTACTTTATCAATGAATAATTTAGAAGCTGCAATATTAAACCAGAGCTTTTCAGTTAACCGAAAGCCTTCACAGCATTCCCTCTAACGTACAGTTATGCTAAATCTTTTATTGCAATCAAAAGCGACAATTTTGAGTAGTTGAAACTTTGCTTTTGATGGTGCCGCACAGCAAATAACAATTACGCAACTGCGAGCACAAGTTGATGCCCTGGCGAGATACTCAAAAACCAGATACTTGTCTAATCCAAGCACACACTCACACCCTTCATTTAACCACCGACTAACCCCGCTTCTAATGGCTATTTTGGGGCCTGCCAGTTGGGCCAAGAAAACGAATTTTTCTCTCTCTCCTGCTCTAACTACTATTGTACTCTGGCTGCATGGCAAACAATTATTTTGACACTTTAATAAGTAGCCCCAAAAACTCACACAAAAACAACAATAACTACAACAACAACAACAACAAAACGCCAAACCCTTAACCACAATTGAAACCAAAAACAGCAGCGACACCGAAAGCGCCGACATAAAAGCCACCTCCACCTCAACCGCCACGGCAACAACAACAGCAACAACCACACTGGCAACAACTAACGCAGGAACGGGTGCTGGAGCAGGTGCGGGGGGCGCCGAGGATGCGGGCAACAATGGCAGCGAACAGGAGACGCCAGCCGGTGCCAAGAAGGGCAGACGTTTGCCAGCGTTTGCTGTTGCCATTTTAAGGCGATTCAATGAGAAGGATGGCAGAAAGAGGGATGGCAAGGACAACAATGCGGAGACGGAGACAACGGCGACAGGCGCAAATGAGCCGACGCAGGACAACAATGCAGCAGCAACAACAATCGATGGCAATGACAATGAACCAAAGGTATACAAAAATCGTACCAGTCCTTAGAATATGCCCACTATCTCTCTCTCTCTCTCTCTCTATCCCACTCTCTCTTTCTATCTATTTGTGTGTGTGTGCGTGTGTATTTAAGTGTGTGCCTGGGCGAACAGTTTTCTACACCATTTAGCTTAGCATACTTGTAGGCGCTGTAAAAGCTTCAACAATTTAAGAAATTTCTTATAATTTGTTTTCTATAATCACAAATTTTTGCTCTCTTTCTCTCTCTTTTTCTCTTTCTCTTTATTGTCTGCCACACATTTTGCTTACGTAACAAAAAAAATAAATACAATTTTTTTTTGTTAAATTTTTTCTAATTTTGTCGTGTTGGTAACGCATGCAAAAATTTGTGTAATTTGTAAATACTATATATACTATGTACTATTTTTCGATATATATATATAAAGGCTATAATTTGGCAGAGCACCTCACCCGTGTGGACTTTTAAATAAAAAGCAAAAATAGAATCATAGAGCAACAACAAAAAAGCAAAGGTACCACAATTTGCCCTTTAAAACACCCAAAAAAAAAAAAAGAATTGTGAAAAATATATAAACATCTAATTATTTGTTTATTATATATACATCAACTAATTTTATGTATACCAAAACTTAACAAATTACATTTATATATTTTCCGCAGCAAGACAAACAACTCGTCTATGCTGAACTTGTACTAAAGCCTGCCCATGAGAAGACAGCAGCCGCTGCTGGTACAGCAACAACAACAACTCCAGCAAACACAACAACAACAGCAGCAGCAACAACACCTGTGGATGCAGCCGCCAAAAATGCAACAGAATATGCCGAAATAGTCTATGTGCAAAAGAGCGAAGGCAAAAAATAAAACACTCAAGAAATGCCCAATGAGGCTGTACAATGCACAGCAACAACAACTGCAAAATAAAAAAATGAATAAGAAACAAAATAAATATATTGTGAGCTACAACAAAATACAACACAACAACCCAATGCATAAATATACAACATAAATTAAAGTAATAAAACAATTATAAATCTTAAGTGTGGTTTTTCAAAAACTCCATTAAATGTGTGTACTAAAAAAATAAAATCGAAAAGCTAATTAAATCTAAATATACAAAAACAAAGCGTAATGAATGTGTTAAAAAAAAGCAAAAAACATTTTTCCACATATACATACATAATTATTAAATTAAAGAAAGCGCACAGAAAAATCTACACACAGAACACAGCCCCACAAACCTAAATAAAATTTACAAAAACAAAAAAAAATACCTAAACTAACAGGCAAACATAAATAAATAATAAAAAGTTATAAATTAAATTTACATAGGCAAAACAAAAAAAAAACAAAAAAATATAAAAAAAAACATTGAAAAAAATTTTGAAAAATCTCAATTATTTACATAAATGTCTCGCAATTAAGCTAAATGTAATGTAAGCCAATATAAAATATGCAAACAAAAACCTACAAAAATATTATTTAGATGAAACTTAAATTATTACTAACGATTTTGTATACAAAAGAAACCCGATTTTTTAAACCTTTTTGATATATTATTATAAACAATTTCAGCTGCCAGAACAATGCATTTAAAAAAAATAAAAATTCAAAAAAAAAAAATGAAAGTCTATTTCATGAATCTCTAACAAGGCGCAACAAATTGTAACCGAAAGTATTTTATGCTAATTTTCAACATTTTCCATCCAATTTCTGTCTCGAAGTATTTCCCGTGTTCTACATACTGGCATATTATTATGTTATTAATTTTAAAATAATTATAATAATTATTATAATAATTATGTCTTATTTAAGTGCATCACTAATTATGTATTTTGATTATTGATTTTATATTGTAAATTATAATTTGTATAAAGTTAAGCTGAGCAACTTTTTTGAATAAAATTCTTTACCATAAATTATCAGAGTTATAATATGTGTTGGATGCTGGTAAAGCGGGTATAGTAGTATGTTTAGACAACAAGGGTGCCTAAGATTAAATATCTTAAGAGATACTATATCCTAGAGATAAAGCCATTTAAATTGGTCAATCCATATGAATGCTCTTTTTTGACTTTTGAAGACATTCCCAAATTTCAATTCACAAATTTGTTTCTATAATAATAAAACCCTCTGCAAGGGTATAAGAAATCTCTAATGCTTAATATTTTAAGGCTGTATGCAAGATAATCCTAGACTTTTGTGCTGCCAGTTGCACAGTAGACGATAATAGCTACAAGAAAAAAGCATTCACTTGATATCCTTAACAATAGAAAGCCCAGACAGTCACATTATGCCACACACATACACACATACACACGCACGCATGTTGACAGTGCTCGCGGGCGTATACTTAATTTCTATTATCATGCAACATACACGTTGTCAGCGCAGACCCAGTTACATGTGTGTGTGTGTACGTGTGTGTGTGTGTGTGTGTGCGTGGGTGTGTGTGTGTGTGCGTGTGTGTGTGTGTGTTCGAGTGCTTAAAACCACAGTACAAAGCACAAGTAAGCACACTTGGTAAGTCAGTCAAAGAGCATTTTATTTGTTTAATTAAAACTACAAATTTGATAGGGCGGCAACAGCTGCAGGTACTACAACAACAACAGCTACAACAACATGCATTATTTGCCTGGCTAATGAAATGCAAAATCTACGAGGAAGTAAATTGAAATGGAAATCGAGTTTACGGCACAAACATGACAACTGCGTATCTGCAGCAGTCACGTAATTGAATATACTGAAAACCACATTTGAAATTTGCAATTCTAGATTTTTGGTATGTGTATGTCCCTAGCCGGGCTTTGCGAAGTATTTGATTTAAGGATGAAGCCCAGTCTAAGCCCCTCGTCAATGGTAATTACGCAGAAGGAACACAAAGTGTAGCATACTTATGAGCGTTGTCGCATAAGCGCTGCACCATTACTCATCTCTGACTTGTTTTAATGCAATTTATATTTAAATACCCTGTGCCCTATTTAATATTTGTAAAAAACGGGTACATTGCAATTGTGCAAATTTATGTAACAAACGGAAGAAAATATCTTTGACACCTCTCAAATATATATGGATAAAAAAGCGCAACTAAATTGATCACTCAAGCTTAGAAATATATGTTCATTATGCATCTAGCTTTAGCAACTTGTGTATCTTCAACCAAAAAAATAAGTAAATAAATAGCTCAAGCTGTCATTATAGGTAGCAGAATTCTTGTTAATTAAAAACAAATAATATTACAAAAAAATCTCAAATGTATACTTCAAATATGGAACAAAGAAAATTAGTAAAAATAAATCTCTATTTGGCTTAGGTTTTCGTCTGTATGCAATTGAAAATGAAGAACTGCGTTTTAATGATTTTGGACTTGTATATGATACAGCTCGCAACGGTGCACAGGGTCTCTCCCAGTCAACCTCGATTTGAGGTTGTGTACTTTTTTAATACTGCTCAAAGAAAACATCAACTTTTGCACTTGACTTGGTCAAAAAAAAAATTAGAGATGAGCTTTGAATTTGGCCGCGTCTGTGGCTTTGAATCTGGCTTTGGCTACGGCTTTGGTTGCCCGCTGCCCGCTCCCAGCTGCCTAGTTGTCAGTCATGCGCTGGGCGCACTCAACTTTTTCTGACATTTCAATTTATAAAGCTCAAAATCTGCGCATTACCCCGAGCAACGCATTTTACATTAGACAAAAACAAGCGTAAGCGACTTTTTGGTTCTTCTTTTCACTATTTTTTACTTTTGTCTGCGGCGACAGCGTAAAAAGTGAAATACAATTTTCGCATTTTCCTGCCGTCGGCTGTACATTGAATTTGACTTGACGTTTAACGGCATCAGAGCAGCTTCCACGACAGTTTTCAGGTTGACTCTGGCCCAGAAAATGCACTCGAGGCGAATCGTTGCGGGCTGACAAGACATCTAAATGCATCGCAAATGAGGCATCTTGCAAAACTTTATGTTCTTCTCTTTTTGTTAGTGTTCGAGAAATTGTACACATAATAGCATACATGCAATAACCCTACTTGATTCTATCAAATTAAGACGTGTGCAGACTTGGTGAGGTTAATCAATACTCGTTCATTGTGTAATAACAACCAAAATAAATATGCAGAAGCAAAATCTTGAACAAATCATAACAAAAATGTTATCAAACCTGAAAATCGGTTCAGTTTAGACAAAGTTATGGGAGTTTGAAATATGTGAGCTATAGCTCCGGGAACTTTACATGTTAAAATTGTTGTCAATTTTGCCATGATTTTTAACAACAAATTTGACCCCCTGAATCAGTGTTAATGTTGTTTTTATGCTAATTGTAGAAAATACAAACGATTAAAAATATAAATTTGCAATTCTAAATTTTGAAAAAAAAATTTTTCGATAATGATATGATATTTTTTCAAAAAGTTCACAACATTTTATTTTCAAATATATAAAACACTTAGAAATAGAATCAATTAGTATGTCTAAATAAGATTAAATGGCATGGATCATTTTTATCCATATATATATCCATATATATTCGGTTTAGTTTTCACAAAGTTATGGGAGTTTGAAATAGTGAGCTATTGCTCCGGGAACATTACATGTCAAAATTTTGGTTAAATTTAGCATGATATTTTTTAAAAATTTTTCAAAAGTGAGTAAAGGGGGGTGTAATGATATTTTTTCAAAAAAGTTCAAAAAATTGTATTTTTAAATATATATAAATTCGTACGTCAAACCAAGCTTAACATGCCATTAGACATTAGAATCGATTTAGTTTTGAAAAGCTTATGGAAGTTTGAAAAATGGAGTACATATGTCAAAATTTGTGTCAATTTGTGTCGTTGTCGAGTATACGTTGAAAAAGGGACAGCACAAACACAATATATACCACTCACTTCGTGAAATAAATTGTGCCTGTCATTTTTTAATACTTTTAGTTTTATAATACAAGTTAAGTACATTAGCAAATTGGTAATGTTATTAAAGATAAGTCGTTTATGGACATGGAGTTGTGTAATATACTTGTATAACCGTAACTCCTCCTAATGCCATTTGTTGATTGCATAATCAGCTTAAAGAGCACGCGGCATTAATTACGCACAATTTTAATGAACGCATGCAATTCATTTGAAATTATATAGTATAAAACGCGCACAGATATATCGTATTAATAAATAATGCTTAGAGGGGACGGGAAGGTTGCATGAAAATTGATTCAATTACGAGACGAGTGAGCAAAAGTTTACTGAGGTTTACTTTGCCAAATTGCACATACATCAAATCTACATACATTTGTCACCAGCACAACAAACAAGAATAAAGAAAACTACAGCATTCATAACGCAAATAGCTGGCAGGCAGTGGAACTCAAATACAATCAAACAAAAATCAAAAATTAAGCACCATGTTAGCTGAAACAACTACAGTCCAAAACTCAAGAATTTGCCCAAAACAGTGGCAAATAAACAAAGTGCCGAAAACAAGAAACAAACAACAAAGTTTTTCTGCTGCGCTTGTAGTTTTCTCTGCTCGTCTGTTGTTCATCTTGTACTGCTCTTCTGCTTCTTTGACTTCTTCTTGTTATAATTGTTTCTGTTGTTGTTGTTGTTGTGCAGGTGATTTTCTTGCTTTTCCCATGGGTCGCTGCAAAAGCAATTGCTTAAACTTGTCGCACATGGCTTATGTAGGCTTAGGGCCAACGTCGGGGGATGTGGGAGTGGCTATAACTATGCTCAGAAAATTGAGACAGAAACGGAAACGTTTTACGAGAGATTCTAGACAAGGTTGCCGATAGATTTTAACAATTAAATGCTGTTGAAAGCAAAACAAACAGTTATGTATCTTTAATCGATCGAAAGATCGAATACCCCTGAAGTCATATAAAATATGTGGCATATCTCGTTGTTTATTGATTAAATCATGATATTTAATTTTTAGTAGTAGTTTATTAGGTTTTTAACCGTAAGTTATAACCGTTACATTGATTATTTTTAAAGCAATAAAGTAAAGCTTAATGTTTAGGCCAATAAAAAAAAATAGTGATCCAATCCAAAAAAAAATATTGCAAATATGTCGTTAAAAGCTAATATAGCTATATATAGCTATACTTGAATATAGCTATTTGAAAATAACTAATCGGACTTATCAAGAATATACACTTGTTAAAGATATGATAGATAAATAGAGACATTTCCGCAAACTTTAAATCTTTGAATTAAATTCAAATGTATTAAAATTATATTTGATTCGCATTTTATATTTGATACTTATCATATCAGACAACCCATAACCTACGACAACAAACCAGTTCGTATGCCTTCAACTCGAGTAGCTTTTACTTTTAAAGCTTAATGTTTGCGCCATGCTGTAAGCAATATGGGATTACTTAAACTTTAACCCGCTTATTATTATCATCATATGCCAATCAGAACTTTGCCGTTTGCAAAAAGAATATTCGATAAGCGCGCCTACAAATTGTTCAAAATGTAACTAAAAGAGCTTTCCACCGAACAGCTGTTTAAGTTAACCTTAACAACAGAGTTGCAATCCACACAAAATTCGCGCTCTCTGCTGAATGTTAAAGCATGCGAGAGAGCGCCGGCAAGAGAGCACAACCGGTGTGGTACGCAAGCTTTAAGCTCGCTCTTAGCTGTGCGCGCTCTTAAACAACGAGCTTTTAAGAGCATGCTCGCCGCCTAACGGTCACAACTGCTTAAGCCAGGTCGACGAATTTCTGCTAGTGTATTAATTCGAGCTACATTTTTTGGGCAATCATTTGAACGGGCCTGACTCGCTAATTAATGAGTTGTTAAGAGTGTGAATTCGAGTTATAAGAGCAAGCTTTTGAGACGTTCACACAGATACACACACACACACACACACACACACACACACGTGTGCAACGGTATGTTATTCATAAAGGAACTGTGCCACTTGAGCAGTCAACAAGCTTTTGCTTGTGTCCTTCATCATGCGCTCTCTGTGTATGCGTGTGTGTGTGTGTGTGTCTGATGTGTGTGCCTGTGTGTGTGTGTGTATGTGTATGTGCCTACTTATTCACTAGCATTTTAAGTATCAACAGGTCTGGTTTTAAAAAGTTTTATTATACGCTATTTCAAAATGTCAAATGCCTGGCCGAGCTGCTTCTGACTTGAATTAGAGCTATTTTTATACTTATATATTATATATGTATGTATATATAATATATATTTGTATTCATAGCTTAGCCATTTCCATCAAAAATAGCGCTGCTTGAGACTGTTATTTGGACACTTTTACTGCTTGTAAAAAGAATGCCAAGTATTTTGCGACTGGGACTGGTTGTAAATACGCTTGATTGCCACGAAAATGCGTAAATTAAAACATGAAATAAAATGCAAAGAAAACAACAGAAATTAAAAAGAAAATCATAAAAATTATGAAATGAAGAAATGAAAGTAACGCAAAACTTTGTTTGCACCGTAAAGGGCAACAGTGCGCATACTTAATTATATTTGAATTGTTTATATTTCTCTTGTATGTTTTTGTTTTTTTTGCTCTTGATGTTGATGCGGCCTCTTTTGCAGCTCAACGCAAATTTCTTTTATAAAATTTGTGGTTTTAATAAGCGGACAGCAAGGCAAAAATATGCCAAAGCCAAAAGCGTAAAAAGGACACAATTAATTACTTTTGGCAAAAAAAATAAATAACGAAACGAAAAACTGCGCAACAAGTTGAACTTTTGTTTGCCGTTTGCGCCGTGAAAATTGATGTGTAAATAAAAAAAGATCAACAAAAAAAGCCGACGAGGTGAACCGACAAATTTGCAAAAGTTTATTTAGGCACGTGCAAAATTTGGATTAAATGTTATTCCTCTTCAATTCCTTTAAAATGTTTACTTTAATTAGGGTTAAATTTTAAATGACAAATAGTACACAATTGAATGGGGAATTATTTCAGAACTTAAGCTAGTAAGAAAATTAGGTTTTTAAAAGCTTCGATAAAATAATTTCAATCAGAGTTTAAGGATGTAAAAAAAACATTAGACTGTTTCTATATGTCGAAAAATTATTAATTACTAAAAGAAGTTTACTTAATAAGTTCATGTTGTTAAGGTACTAAATTATGATTGTACAGATTCTACACTTAATAAAAAAAAACTTAATATGTTAGTTCATTACAAAACGACCACGCCCTCTTCCAGCCAAAGCAAAATCATTCATTAAGGTTGGCTGCGTTATAAATTTATTTGGTAACCAAAACTGTTGCCTACTTTCATGCGCATCCGTAAAACGCGCGTTTTAACAGCATTAAATATTCAGCCTAAAATGCTGCAACCGTTTCTGTCACAATCACCGCGATTTTGGCATTTTAGTTATTTTGTTGAAAAATTCACACATATGTGTATATGTATGCTTATTTTGGGGTTTTTGGTATTTGGTTATGGCAACTGTCTAAATAACATGCTGGCAAATATTTTATGTAAATATATTTCAAATAAGTGGCGAGCATTTTATTCAAGTGCACACGTTTACATGAGTCAGATATTTATAATGAAGTGCAGGTGCAGCTGCTGTTCCCAATCCCGTTAGGTATACACTCTCCCTCTCTCTTTCTCTCGCTATTTGGCTGCTTGTTTATGAGCTGTCCCATGTACTTGTAGCATAAATGCAGTAAAAATATGCGACCCACAAAAACCGCAAATCTAGCACAACGCATTTAATAATGAAAGTACACTTGGCGGAAGACCAATACTGTTGTACAAACCTTAGCAAGTATTATTTAAAATTTATATAGATATATTCAAAAAATTATAAATTTTAAAAATATCAAGAAATTTTGACAACAATAAAAAAATTGTAATGCAGTTTTTCTGAGTGTATTAGATGATGGGTAAGGGAGCCCAGAGGAGATGAGTGGGGGGATGGTCAGTAGCTTGCAATTTCACTTTTCAAACAGTGACATTCAATTTTCAACTGAAATGTTTTGTGGCTCTGATACGGAAATTGAAAATGTCGCAACACACACACACAAACAAATGCAAAATAAACAATAGCAACACAACGATTGGCGACAGGCTATTTTGAGTAACTTTTCATAAGCCATCAAAACATTTCATGCATTTACCGGTGTAATAATTGGCATCAAATTGGTGTAGCTGCATTTGGCTTTTAATTACTCACAGCGAAAGCGCAACTCTCCCCAGTTACAGGCAGCCAGTTGAATGAAAAGTGAAATGTTGCACAGTTTAACAGCAACAACAGCAGCAACGACAACAAAGGGTGCATCTGCAACATCGCTCACAAGTTGTTTGCCGACTTTCGCGCGCTGTCAGTTTGTCCTCGTGACGGGCATCAGGGTGTAGCATTTCAGGCAAAGTATTTAATTTCCACAGCATACACGAACACACATACACACACACACATATACACAAACACAATGGGCCAGGCATGAAATGTGTGCCAAGGCGAAGGCTGCCGCGCGAGCCGTTGCAACCCTCCAGGCCACGAGCAGAAAAGCGAAAGGTAAACCAGCCACGCACAAAACTATGCTACAGTTTTTTGCTGATTTGCTTTCAGGAGGGTATACTGGCTTTATAAGCCAACCAGTAACATTCCAATGTAACTCACAATACGATATTAAAATCACAAAATGTCTCTTATTTGTTAACCACATAGAAAAAATGTAAGAAACTATTTTTATAACTAATATTAAACTTAAATTATATATTATTCATATTAAAAAGATTCTTTTATAGATATTATTATAAAAAAAATATGTATAAATATTAACATGTACAAAAATGATTATAAGTTTGAAAATCTGCATATTAAAAGCCAATCAACAAATGTTTAAAAGTTCGAGAATCGAGAATCTGTATTATAATAAAATTAAAAATAATGTTCAAATTGAAAACAATTCGTATCATGTTCAAGAATTCGGCTTAAAGGCCAAAGGCAACTCTTATCAATGAGCATTCTAATTTCTCGACAATTTGAAGACCAATACCTATATATAGAATTATTAGAGTATATACCCTTTAACCAGACAGCTTTGACTTCTCTTTACTTGTGTTATGTGTCTACTTGTTCTTATTGGTTTAATTTTGTCACGTTTCTGGTAAAAGAATAAAAGAAAGGTGGCAAGAAGTTCAGACGGGGGCAGAGGGGGTAAAATGAGTGCAAATAATTTCGTTGGCGCATTATGTGTGTGACGCGTGGAGGGTGAAACGTTCACATAAATAAAAGTAAATAGCAAAATTTGCCATTTCATGCAGCGGCTTACACTTTGGGGAACGTCGAAGGCATTCGCATAAAAGTTTTTGCCAAAATCTATTTTAGTTTTATGGCTTAAATCAATTTAAGGCAATGCAAACACTTAAAGCTGGCAATATATATATATACAAAAAGACATATCTATATGTATATAAAATGTGGAATATGCTGGCGGGTTAGACGGAAGTTGAGGTTGACCCGCTGCCAAGTCAATAAATTCTCATTGCCTGAGCCATAAATCAGCATCATGGTGCGCTAAGTGTCATTTTTTGTGACATCGGGATGGCTTTTTACCTGGCCAAAAGCAACATAAACAACCGAATGGTGGGTGGATAAGTGGGTAGGGTAGGATGGTGGCAAGCCCGGCAACTGGCAGCTCGACAATGCGCGTTATAATTTACACCTTGCGTAGCGACAGCAACTACAACTGTCATTTGACCTTAGCCAGCGGATGAGCCGAGCCGCAGCAATGTGAGGGGCCATGGTTAGTCGCCTCTGAATGTAGATAGAGCAGAGGAAGAGGAAGAGGGAGACCGAGACTGAGAGTGAGAGCGACAGGGTGTGGGGCAAATACGAGCTGACGGTTACATAGTGTCACGTTATATATTTTACTGAAAAGCGCAATTGCTTGATTTGAAAATTGGCTGTGATGGCTTTTCATTTTGAGTGACTGATGCGCGAACGAGCAAAAGACAGAGCGATTGGGTGAGTGCAACAGATAGATGTATATGTATGTATGGTAGGTCACGTTAGGGGCCGCAAGAGGTGTAATATAACATTGCAGCTATGTGATTGATGCTTTGCACCTTCCATAGATTGCATTAGCTTAGCTGAGCGCACGAGAAACGTGAAACGAGACACAGAGACAAAAGCGAGCAACCAATTGCTTTCAACTGGGATCACTTTCAATTTAATAGTCGCTGCTAAAACGATGCAGATTATATAAAATGAAAATATTTCTATATATTTTTAAATTTAGCTGCAAATACAAAACATAAATATAATAAAATTTATCATAATTTAACCTTCTTTAGGCTTTTTTAAAATAAAATTGTTTGTTAATTTTGACATAAATATATAAAGAAACAAGCTTCAATTTTTGAAACTTGATATGTTACCAAAAACAAAATTTAAAGAATGTTTAAAAAATATTTATTTTTGATTACAGCTTAAATTTGTTTGTTGAAAATCCGCTTAGTTTTACCGAAGTTATTTTCTATCCATTATTAGTAAATTTCTTTGTTGAAAATCCGTTCAGTTTTACCGAAGTTATTTTCTATCCATTATTAGTAAGGAAGTAATCTGACTCAAGCCCTCAAGCTGCGAGGTGAATCGGTTTAATTAATGAAAATATTTTTCAGTTGCAAGGGGAGGCGCAACAGGCCCTCAAAAATGTTTCTATATCCTCACGCGCTTTTGCTTGATCCGCTCCCAGCTGCGCTGATTGCCATAACAACTTTTGAAATTAAGTCGCTGCAAGTGGGGCATGGTTAAAAGGGGTTGTGCGGGGGCAGCGGGTATTTGCCAGACGGGCACACAATTGACGCAATTGCAGCGATACTTTGATTTTATTTCATTTGCAGGCGACGAATGATGAGGACTGAGAACCAGGACAAGGAACAAAGATATCGAGCAACGAGCAACGACGCCCAATGGGTGGGCGGCGGGAGCTGCGACAGGGCAAATGCTGGCAATGCAGCGCAACGAAACTGTTGGCAATAAAAATTGCATTGAAAACGCTTAACCGAGCGGCTTGCATCAAATTGATTCCACGCGCCAACGATGGCAATTTTACAGTGCGCCCAGAAAAATATGCTACGCTTTTTGAGTCACACAAAAATATTGTCTTGCAATACACCCCGCCCCCTTTCCAGAACCAACAAGCATTGAAAATTGTACCAAAATGTAATTTTTGTAACAAAAATCCAAAAACAAAAAAAAGGTTATACGACTTTGATATACCCTTGCCAAGTAATGTAAGATACATGTCCTACAGTTATTGTATTCCCTGTTGGCTTCTAGTTATAAATTTACAATGAGTTTTTGTATTTTTCTTTTTTCTTACTTCTTTTTCATAACAAATTCTCATATAGCTTTAAATCAACATTCTTTGATTCTAAGGAAAGTTCAAGAAATAATTAAAAACTTTATTTTAGCAGTCACATAATTTCTACATCAGTATATACCCGCTTGACCAATTGGTGAAGGGAAACAACAGCAAATGGCAATGTGAAAAGCAAAAGTGGCATGCGTGAAAAATACGTGAAAATTGATGGTACGCTTTGTTGTTGTTGTAGTTGCTGTTGTATTCGATTTTCACGCTCAATCCCTCAATCAACACCAGCGACTCGAACGAACGCGATTTTCGGATGCCTTTAAACTTGTTATTTCGAGTATATCCGCGGCACAATTCGCGCGGACGCCAATGTTGGAAAGAACAGCAATGGGAAAAATGTGTGGAGAGAAAAGGGAGAGCAGGGAAATGGTACGTTGGGCTAAAGAAACACACGCACACACACACACACACACACACACATAGTCGCGGCTTTGGCAACAAATTCGCTTGTTGTTGCCAGATTTCTTTATCTCTTTTAAACAGAACAAAAACAACAAAAACTGAAAATAAAAAAAATTATATATCTGAAAAACATACACATCGTATGTATAAACGAAATCTATTCAATTTGCAAGTTTGAATTGTTTGGCATGTTTAGCAGCTCACTGAACAATCTGAAAAAGGGATAACAAATTATATTTTTCTCTTTTTTTCTTTTTAGCCCGTATTAACTTCTTTAAGCTTAACTAGCAAAGACGACTTTTAGCTGATTATCTTTAATTAATTATGCTATTACTAATGTTGACACAGCACTTAAGTGCTTGCAGTCGCCAAGCCTTTGGGCAATAAAATTTCATGAATATGGCAAACACTTAAGATCACAAGGCAACGCAGCTTGAGTCTGGGTCAAAAATGGAATTAAACTAAAGCAAAAAGGTGCTTGCTGCAAATGCAGTTATTATATGTAAAAAATGGGTTCGGTTTAAAAAAGGATTGGCTGCAAGGAGTATATAAATAAAATACTTTTCCCATTAAAATGTTAAAGCAAACAGATTTAAATGAAAATGATGCTTTATACAAATTTAATAAAAAAAATAATAAAAAAAAAGTTTAGATACACAGAGATCCAAACCAAGCTAAATGTTTTTAAAAAGTGTTTTTATTTCATGTAAAATAACTAAATAAATTCTAGAAAAAAATTCTAAGTATATCAATATCAATTAATATCGATTTAAAATATCATTTCTTTCATTCTAAAATTGGCTTTGATTTGAAACCTGAACGAAAACAATGACTATATTAACCTGGCTTACAGTCATAATTAGCATCTACTTTATCATGTGATTAAATTAAAATGTATTCAGGGAATATGTTTCAAATATTCATGAATAATAAAAGTTTCATCCTTACCCTTAGCTTAAGTCAAATCTTTCAGCTATCAAACTAAATTTCAAAACAGACTAATTCTCTTATCGATTGAGGAAATTAAACTCAATTTGATGGCAGTTTGCGGTGACAGGTAGCCCATGGCAGGCACATAATACCACCAGCCCGTAGCGTAGAATCAATCAAAAAAGCAGCACTGCGTCCTAATGCTGTTCTAAGCCACTCTCCTATTTTTCACTCCTCCACTAATCCGCGTCACACGAGCGATGTAACCTTCAAAGGGGCTACCACAAATTGATACTGAAAACCGATGGCTAATAGGCAAGAGTATCTATGTGTGAGTGGGTGTTTGTGTGTGTGTGTGCGAGTGTGTTGATGTCGGTTATTGTGATGTGTCAATGGCAAAAGGCAGCGCAACATTGCAACCCACATATACATTAACAGTGTGTGTGTGTGTGTGTGTGTTGTGCATCTGAATTTGATTTAAGGCCAAGTTGCCGAGTTAGTTCTTGGCTGAGTTGCCTGCAGCTAGCGAGACATTAGAAAAACGCAGCAAGTGTGAAAAAATGTAACACAAAATACACACACACATAGTGGGTTGTGTGTGTGTGTGTGTGTGACAGCACTGCCCGTCAATGGCAGTCAAAGCAGAGGAGAAAACCGTTAGTCAAGTTGAAAGATTGATTAGTTTTTAACAACTTGTGACTGGTTGCTGCAGAGCTGTCGAGGGGGGTTCTGTTCAAAAGGGAGGCTAGTTCCAACACGTTCAACGAATTAACACTGAAACGAGAGGTTGATGACGAGACCGTTGAACGACAGCAATTAGCAGAAGGCAGCAGTAGCCGCAGCCGCAGCAAAAGTTGTCAAAGCTGCAGCAGCCTAGAGAAGCCAGTTAGAGTTCGATAAATATATCGTATCGATATATTAAAGATATAGTTATAAAAAGGGAACACTACGAAAAAAATAATATAAAATATTTATAATTTAAAATTATAACAAAAAGAATTTAATTATAAATTAAAAAAGATTTTATAAAAAAAACCTTTTTATATATATAAAAAATAGTAATTAAATTAAAAAATACAAAATTTGTTTTATAGATTGTGATATTGCAAATTATAAAACAGCTTTTCAAAATGATATGATATTTTATTTATATTATTAACGACATTTTCTTGTTAATTTGCATGCCTACACCAGATCCTATTAAACCACACTCTAATCTACACCCAGCTTATAAGTTAGTCAGAAATTAAATTTTCTAAATCCGTTGTTAACCCATTGCACAGTTCCGAACCAGCCAACTACCTGACGCCTATCCATGCATACTTTATGTGTGGCCGGCAGAGACTGCAGCAGAAAGAGGGAGAGGGGATCGTGCTCGGGGGGAGTCACCCAACTGCATACAAAATCACATTTCATATTTGCATACGAAATGTATTTGCGCTCTGCGAAGCACAACAATAAACATTGTAAACATATACATATATATATGGCAAATATATATGGCATATATATATATTTTTTTTATTTTTACTTGTTTTATGATGTTCCTGTTATTTCTTCTTTTCAAAGCATACACAACACGATTTTTCCTTACATGTTTTGTTTGTTCTCAACCTTGCTGCTGGTGTTAGTTTTTATTATAGCACAATATATTATTTAATTGTGTTGTTTTTCTACCTGTTCTCTAAATCAAAGTTTTATGCAAGCGTTCCATGCTTGGAAAATGTTGGGTTAGGAAAAGTGCAAACAAATATAAGGAAAATGGGCAGTCAAGTGCACGGATAAATGTGCTTTGCTGAAAGTTTATAAATATACAAAACTAAGATTGGATGCTTATTGCATAACAGTTTACTTGAGTAAATCAAACTGCAAAGATTATATTAAATAAACAAATTTAATAATTACAGATTTGCAACTTAAATCATTCCAATCACTAAATTATTGTTTTTATTTTGGGTAATAAAATAG
The DNA here is from genome assembly GCA_004149465.1 of Drosophila nigromelanica. NCBI lineage: Eukaryota > Metazoa > Arthropoda > Insecta > Diptera > Drosophilidae > Drosophila > Drosophila nigromelanica. The sequence goes on from SCDS01000059.1 coordinate 113,471, forward strand.
AATGCTCAGTCATAAATATATAGAGTCATATTAACCAGATAAGTCCAACTAATTGAGTAATTATTCTGCTGTCAAATGAAAGCTAAGTAGCAGGCAAATTCTAGACATTTAAAAAATGTGACTTTCAAGCTTTCAGCAAATACTTGACAGCAAGTTGATTTAACTAATTTGCTAGAGTGCCAGAGATTCTTAAAAGCTATAGCAACAACAACAACAACAAGTATAAAAAGACAACAAAAAGTTGCACGTGTTGCACTATAAAATGTCGTCGGGTAATTGGAAAAAAACGTCGCAAAGGGCAGGAAGGCTGAAAAGCTAGCTAGCAAGGAAACAGATCCTGTCCAGCAGATAGCTGGCGATTCTAATTAAATTCATGCTCGCACTTTCGTTTAAGCAAATTTACAGTGAAGAGGGGCGCGGAGTAGGAAAAGCAACTGCTACTGTAGCCGGCCAAGGGAGAAAAGTTGAAGGCAACATTAATTGCAAATCCGCAGCGTTCACAGAGAGAGAGAGAGAGAGAGTGAGGGAGAGTTTGACGAAGGTAGGGAGGGGGAGAACGGAGGTAGTAGAGCCGTAGCAGACGCCTCAGCTTTGTCAGGCTGCAGTTGCCTGTTGGCTGTTCTCGTTGGGCGCTAATATCCTTGACCCGTTTTGTTGCCGGCCCGCAACGCCGCAAAATTAAAACGGCCTTTTTCTTACTTCATTTCATTGCATTTCATGAACAATTTAAGCCAATTGCCAACTAGGGCGCTGTGTGTCCTTGCGCCGAGAGCTTTATAAATTAATTTTTCAAAAGCAGTTTACTCGCTCCAGCAACAACAACAGCTACAACTAGCCAAAGCCAACAAGACTTGGACTACAACTTTTGTACCGAAACCTTTTCCCCTTTCAACACAATTACAATTTTTTTGTAATATTAATTTTAAAAGTTTAGATTATCATAAATGAAATGAGATGGAAAGTAGCGTTTTAAATTATGAAAAAAACATAATTTTTATTGAATAGTAAATATTTTATTATTGAATCAACATACGTAACAAAAATCATTTTAAAATATTAGATTTATAACTCTGAATAAAGTATGAAAATTTGGATTTGCTTTAAAAATGTAGAGTCTTCAATTTATTTTATGACCTTTCTGTACACCCAACCAATTTTTACATATAAAATTAAAAAAAGCCAATCAATAATTTTTACATTTAAGTATTAAAACAAGAGACTGAACCAAAGTCATTCCACGTTTTTTTATACTGTTTCCAAATACACCCATTTCACAATTATAAATCAGTTTCCAAACTATTCGAAAGTACAAAGGTTGTCAGGTAAAAAATCAATTATTCAAATATCGCATAAAACACTTTTAATTAAAATATCGCAGCTGCTTCGCAGAAAACTAACCTCAAAATCTTATTCAGACTCATAACCACAATTTAATGTGGCATACATTTGGGCGCCCAGACGGGCTTTGCCTTTTTATTTACGACTTCAATAACGCGACGATGCCTTCATGTGAAGGCTCAAAGGGGCCGGGCAGGTCTCACTTTGATGGAGAGGGGAGGGGCGAAGGTGCGTTTCGGCAGCGCACAGTTATTAAAATGCGCCAGCTTTGTGCTTGACTTTCAGTTATTTACTGTCGCCTCCGCACACAAGTCGCGACAGGTGGTTGCCACACGAATGCGCCACACACGTACCATGGAATGGGCATCTGTGTGTTTGAAGGGGAGGCGGACGTGGTAGTAATCACATTATTAGGCGGAGGAATTGACTTGGAAGAGCTGCTCTATTTAACATATTTTAAATTTAATTTGGTAAAATGAAAACTAAAAATTTAAACATACATAATATACTCTACTAAATAATGCTTGTTATATCAATGTAATTTTATGTTATTATTTTTTGTTTGTAGGTTTCAATGTTTTTTAACTATTTAAGTACAACACTTATTACCAATAGCAATAAAAAATATTTAAAAAATTGTCTTTTGACGTGTATGGATTTATATTAGCTTAATAAAAATATATGGACCTATTTTCACCTGAGGCAATCTTTGCAGATTTGACCTCCAAAAAAGTTGTTCAGAAAATATTTGCATGGCACTTGCACTCAACTCATGAATATCACACATGCCAACATACGAACACATACACATACACACATATATACACACACACACGCACACACAGTAGAGCTTTTCAATTGCCAAGAAAAGTTTTTGCCTCAAGTTTCTCTTTTGTTGACTATTTTGACCAAAAATAGTTTTAGTTTTATTTTTTAGAGTTTTTTGTTAGACCCAGGCGAAAATTAACAAACATCGCAAGTCTTGTAAAATAAAGTTGAAATACGAGTTGGTTTATATAGAGGCAAAGCAACGGCCGCAAAAGGAATTTGAATATTTATAAACATTTTTGCATTTTTGGCAGCTGCAGCAGCACCAGCAACGGAGAGCGGCAAAAGTCTTTTTCATTGAAAATTTGTTTATTTGGCCAAGTTGAGGCCAAGTGCCAAAAGTCTTCAGGGGTTTCCCGGTATATGGGTATATGGCCAGACAAGAGGGGCTAGGCGGGGTAAATTGGTTGCTTGGCAATAACAAAACTTTTGCCTAAGTCAGGCAAATACAACTTGGAAGTTGTATTAAAAAGGAACGTTTCGTTGTTGTAGTTATTGCTGTTATTGTTGTGCCAAAAGTTGTTTAACTTTATGCGTCCGAGTCTATTAAAAATGACTTTTCAATGTGTGCAATGCGCTGGCCAACAAATGTTTTTGTTAAAGTTGCCAGCGCAATTCGAGCGCAAATAAAACCACTTACCTGCAGCAGTTTAACAGCCACTGCTTGGGTTTAACAAGCACTGTGTGTGTTTGTAAAATAATGAACAAGACTGCATTAGTGCTATTGTGAATACACACACGTCTACATCGGATTGTGTATATGTATTAGTGCACTTTTCCATGAAAAGCTGAGCGTACATTCGCCTAAGCCGTTCCTTCAGCTGACAAAGCTCTTCTTTCCATGTACGTGAGTTAACGTGTACTGTATTACAATAATTCCGTGACATTTAAGGATCGAGTTGAAGGAGTTTGTAGCTAGTTTGTATTAAATCCTTGCAAAGAAATTTCATTTATTGTATATGTCTGACGAATTTTAAAAAATATTTTTAACTCTTTAATTATGAATACGAATTGAATATTTGTTACGTACAAAGACCTCAAAGACTGTTTAATGAAAATATGCTAGAAGATATTTTGCCTTGTGATTATCTTTGGATAACTCCACATATGACTAACTTAGGTTGCTACTATTCAGCAATAGTATTTTTGTTATTCTGATAAATAAAATATTTAAAAAAAAAGAATTGATGATTCTGGTTGCAGTTACCTTAAAACCTTATATATAACTAGTTTCAATTGACATTATTAGGTAACAGAATTCTTGTGTATAATAATATAAAATAAAAAAAAACAAACAGAAGCTTAAAATCTGCTGCTGGGGTAAACAGATGATATAAGCGATTTATGTAACGTTTAATCCAACTAAAGGATCAAAGGAAAAAACAAAAGAATAAATAAAAATAAGTGTGACTATGTGTAAACTAAGCCGGCAGGAAATAGAACGAATTCCAGGCGGTACTTTCAATTAATTGGGTGCAACGACTAAGCTGCAAAATAGACGCTCTATCAAATAACAAACAAACAAACAAACAAAACGAACCAACTGGCAAACAGGCGCGTCAAAAAGCAACAAATGCGTTTAATCAAACATGCAGACAGGCTGACTGGTAAAGTGAAGGTAAAGAGGGGTAAAGGGGGTAGGGCGATGCATCCAGGTTGCATGCAACAGCATCAAAAGCAAGAGGGGAGGGAGTGTCAACCTAGTTGCCAAGAGCGTGTACACAAAACTGGGCACAAAATGCACTAAAACAAAATAAATGTGATTTCGTCGAGGCTGTTCAACTATAATATATCCTGTAAATGTTTCTATATATTTATATTAATAAGATTACCAGAAAAGAACACAATTAAACCTGATTTAAAACTATATTTATTACCTTTGTAAAAACAAGGACAACTTAAAAATAATTAAATTAAGATCAATATTGTATAATAAAATAAGAACAATGCAATTTTTGTGAATCAACACAGAACGTGCATATGAAAAACACATAACACCCAACACTCTTCTTCAATGTTTACAGGGTATACAAAAAACCAGAGAAAAAATCACAGCAAGCGCAAATATTTGTCAACTGTAATGAACATTTCATATTTTCTTCAGCTCACTGTGAATTTTTCTAGCTGCTGTTATTGTTGTAATGCTTTTCAGAGCCCATTTTCTTTTCACATGCAAAACGAGTGCTACCGGGTCTCAATGAGAAAAGCAGATGAAAGATCCCCCCACACACGACATAAATAGAAATGTAACACACAACACATGTTGCTGCCCTGCAGGCAACTCGACTTAACTCAGCCCTCAGCCCTCCTGCAGCTCTCAATGCGCATCCTGCGAGTGTTGTCACTCAAACGCAGCCCTAGCTACACACACAGACGCACACACGCACACACACACGCTTATTCTATGTGTTATCACTTAACAACACAAATCGGTGCGAAATACGTAACCAGATTCTAATTTATTTTCAATTTAAAAAGGTAAATGTGCCAAGCCTGGCAAAAGGGCGCATGGCCGCCAGGCGCTGACTGGGCTGGTTGGGCTTTGGCTGCTTGGTTCGTTGGTGGGCGTGGCCAACGACAAGCAATTGCCCCGAAGCAAACTATTTGAACACACAAATTGTTGGCAGCAACATTTTCAACACCCTGTAACCATAGCTTAAAGAACGGGCATTATAAAATTATAAAATGTGAAAAAATAGACAGGGAAAACATCTGCGCATCTCCTTTTACAAATGATATTGATTAGGCGGAAAATAGTAAATTGGTTCCAGACTTCGCAAAGCAACTTTAAAATACAATAAACAATATTATTAATGTCTGGTTAGAATTTATATTTCATGATTACACATTTTACTTCATTTAATATATTTAAAAAAAATTAATTTGAAAAAGAAAAAAATCCTTTCATAAAAAAAAAGTGAAACTAATATAAACACAATAATGATTTTTTTATAGAATTTTTAAAGTCGTATTAACCAAAACAAAGAATTGACTTTTTAAAAAGGTTTTTTTATAAGTGTAAGTAAGTTGTTGTTTATATTGTTTATATATTGAATTACACAAATGTTTGATAAAACGATTTCTACACAGGGTAACTCCCAGCCGTGCACCCACTTGCTTTGTTTTTTTTTTTTGTTCATGTTCGCCTAACTGTTTGCCGTAGAACAGGAAAAATGACACAAAGCAAATGCTTGTGTGCAAAAGTTAAGACTCACAGCAAATGGACGCCTCAGGTGTATTATGGGCGTTTGCCAAGTGGGCGTGGTCTATGCGTTAGTCTAAACAAATTGTTGCAGGGCAGCCGAGTTAGCAACACAAAAAATTAAAATTCTTGCACAATTTAAGTTGCAGTTGCCGAGAATTTTACCCCGAGAGTTAGATGGAATTGCCCAAAGTGCAATTGCAGGCTTTTTGTTTGCAAAATTAATTTTAAGATTCTGAGTTACATTGTGTCTATGTGTGTGTATGTTGCATGCGTGTGAGCTAATGGATGGCCCAACTTTATAAACAAGTTCTCTAACGTAAGGATATGGACATGGACTAAAAGGCAATTTCACTATTGTAAGAAATGCCAGGAAAAGACATTGAAAAATACTCTTCAATTTCATGGGACCCACTTGCAATAATAAGAAGAATTTAAAATTTGACAAGATATCTGTTTTTTATCACAATATTAACTCTCAGTAAAAAATATTAACTCATATTTCTACAACCCATACTTTTTAGAAAAATATATTTAAGTCTTATGTCGTCAAACATTTAACAATGGTTTAATAGACAATAAGCAAGGCAATATTATATTTATTTTAGATAGGATTTATACTAATGGAGTTATCAAGACACATTTTTGATTAAATATAAAAAGCCCGCTTACCTTGACTAAATTCAGTAGAGGTGAATTTGAAGCTTTTAAAAGATATTAGCCACATAGCACATATCATAAACCTTTGCCGTGTTTTTGGCTCACGTTCGCATTGTTTATGCACCACCTGCCACTTTTGCTGTCCGCAAAGCGCTTTTACTAAAATTTAAGAAAAAAAAATAAGATATTTTAAGCTCTGCGCTGACAGAGGACAACAACAACAATGGCAACAACAACAACGACAACAAGTTGTCGACCTAAACATGCGGCTCGCTTATCAGAGCAACAACAGCTGCGACCGCACACATACACACACACAGCTACACCCTCACTGGCACACACAGGCTGAGTCGTGTTGCCGTGTTACAATTTCCATTGCATAAGCCAAGGCGCGCGCCTCAAAAATTCCCGCAGCCATTTTATTATTATGTGCCAAGTTTTTCCAGTGCGCGCAGAAAAAGCAAAAAAAAAAGTAAATAAAACAAATTCAGCGAAAAGTGACAAATGCTAAAAGCGAGACAGGGCAAGGTAAGCGCTGAAAGCGGGAGAAAGAGAGGGGGGGGGGGGAGCAACGAGCAGAAGAAGAGGAATGACAACGGCACTTGATGCATGATGGCAGCAAGGTAATAATGACAACGACCACGACGACTGCAATGGGGCAGACCTCAGCAGCAGCAGCAGCAGCAGCTCAAAGAGTCGAGGCCAGAGTCCTGCCACACAGCAGGATGCCAGCTTTGCCAGGAGCTGCCGCTGCTTTAGCTGCTGTCTCATTTGCCGCATTTCGCATGCAAATGCTTGCAACGTGCGATAAAATGACGCAAGAATGCAATAAGCCGCAGGTAGCCACAAGCAGCAGCAACAGCAGCAGATGATGAAGCAGCTGCGTCTTTACTTTAACATTTACAATCTTAAGCAAACAAGAGTGCTGCAAACAAATTTGAACGACCAGCAGATACCCAGCAGACATCTTTACAACGTATTAAAATATTGCGAAATTGATGTGGCGCAAAAATTTGTTAGAAGTTTAGAAAAATTCAATACAGTTGACCTAAAATAATAAAATTATGATAAATTGATAACATTTAACCCTTTGCATCTCCGAGATCTAACGAAGGCCAAAACCCGATATTTATCGCTTAAGCATTTTTTATTGGAAATTTAAAAGAATATTATTAGATATAGACTGATCGATAGCACTGATATGAAAAATAAACCTGGTTAGGAAATAGAGATTTATCAATTTTAAGAATTCTAAAAAAGTTTCGTAAGAATAAAATAAGCCCAAGTGCATAAACTTAAACCCCATAGTCTTTGAGAGATGTGCCAAATAGCACCCAAAATCGATATTTATCGACTTGAACAAAATAGGAGAAGTATAGAAAAATAGGTAAACTTAAACTGTACATGAGAGATATGTACATGATATATATATTAACTTTAATTTTTAGCCATCATATAGTCACTGAGAAGTGCATAATCAATCCGAACTTACAATCGATTTCTATCAACTTAACAAGAACAAAATTTAACGTTAAACGGAAAGACAGTATAAGTCAACCTGTGCTTTATAGGGTCACTGTCTGTTATATACACTAACCTCACTTTATCATACACTTTATTTATTCAGAGCATAATAAATAGTAATAAGATATATATCTATAACTTTAAATATATAAAAAGAAACCAATCAGATAGCACGCTCGACATTAGACAACCCGCTGGCGCCCCAAGCCCAGCTAACAATGTTGGCAGACACACGTATCCGCATTCGCATCCGCAGCAGCATCTGCGTTCGCATCAGCATCTCCATTGATGGATTGTCTGTGGCAGCATGCAAAAGCATTTAGCTAAGAAATGAATGCCGCCAAATGCCAGCGAAACTATTTGACACCCGACACAACTTTTAAGGCCAACTTGCAGTTGAACAAGTTTCAGCGAAATTTAGATTGATCTAGCAGCAGCAAAAGCAGCTGCCTTATTAATTTGCCCAGACAGCTCGGGCCAAGACGGTGCACACGGCACACGGCAGCTGCTCTCAAAGTTTAACGGCCATGTAGAAGTTGGCGCTAGCTAAAACGTTTAGCACCTTTTCAGAGACATTCACTGACGAAGAGAAAGGGAGAGAGAGAAAGAGAGAGAGAGAGAGCGAGAGAGAAGCAGACACACGCACATACAGTCGCACTTCAATCACTTTAATTGAAACACGAAGTCTACTCATTTATCTACATCAGCTGCAAATATTGCTTTTCCGCCAGCTCAAAAAACAAAAACCTGTTTCAGGTATGTGTGCCAAAGCTGATAATGGTGAAAGTTGTCTCCCAGCCAACTTTATATGTGTGTGTGTGTGTGTGTGTGTGCAAATTTATTTGTATGTAACTGGAGTTGCCTGAAAAGACTTCAATTAGGCGAATTGCGAGCAGCAAAAAGCAGCAGAAAAAAATGCCAAAGGTTCTTTATACCACGTAGGTCAATAAATAAAGGGTATGCACAACAAAAAAAATACTATTATAGAAAATTAAATTTAAATTTATAATAAAATAAAAAACTAACCTCACGCTATATAATATAAATATTTTTACAGAGTATTTTGAAATATAAGTGCTTTTAAGCCATTTGTCTGCTAGTCGATAGCAAGAGTACACAAAGTGAAACATCCTTAACATTGAAGCAAAAAGAGAAAGACTCAACAAGTATTCACAGAGAACATAAGCCAGACACTGTTTCACTGAGAGTAAAATGATAATAAAGCAAGAGCTCACAACGAACAGCAGAAAAAAATGTTCAGTTTTTTAAAGAATAAAAGTTCCATTTAATAAGTATTTCTTTATGTGTATTAAGAGTTGCAATTGCTAAGTACACCGGTAGGTAGGGTAATAAAAATGTTATATTAAAAAATATTAGGAAAAACCTTTTTTTTAAATAAAACCAAGATCTGTTAAAACTAAAACTTAATCTTCTATCAGTCTTAATACAATGTAAAAGACTATACCAATATTCCATTTTATATAAAAAAAAAAGAAACCCCCTGAACTATTATAAATAGAACAAAGCGGACCATTTAGTATTCTTTAGATAATATTTTATTTACCTTGACTATTAAAGCTTATCAGCTTTTAATGTCAGCAATTGCAAGAGCTTTAATGTTCTAACTGGTTTCCCTTTGCTACAGTTTTTTCGCGCCCCGAACTATGCCAAATCCTTTAGCAGCTATCATTTCCTCATGACAAACCGTTGGCATTTACGTCCGCCAAATGGGTAAAGTCATAATTTAATGTTGTCTTCCCCACTCTAAACGGGACTATGGTCATAACTTAATAATGACCGCCCCATAAAGAGGGGTATGGAATGGGGGACGATAACCTGCCCATTTTGGCTTACGAGTCTGCGGACATAAATTGCCATTATTAAAGAGCGGACATTTTGTCAACATCAAGTGGTTGACCAACTGGCAACTGGCCACTGGCCCATTGAGAAAGTTGACTCAAGCCAATGCTTAACTAATGGCCAATCAAATTAAATTTGTGCCCCAACTTTGATTTAAAATATGCCAATAATTTCTCAAAGCCAAAGGCCGAATAAACAACAGCTGCTGAGTCATCAGGCAGCTGTTGGCTCGTTTGTACCGCTGCTGCTGCTTCCTCTTCTATTGGGGACTATTTTTATCACTAATAGATGCCACTTTGTTGCAGGGGGGAAAAAGAATCACAAGTTTTCTGGGCCAAATTGTTGACAAATTTCAAGGCGCACCTGGAAGACAAATTATCAAAACGGGCGGAAAGAGTGAGGAGCGAAGTGCGTCCAACTTTCTGCAAGGTAATGAAATGATGACAAAGCGGCCAAGGCGTTGATAGCAAAACAGTAAGTAGCTATAGCTGTTGCCCCGGCCAAGGACACAAAAGGACCTCAAGTCTAGTCGTGGGCCCCAAAAACTTTTGTTTGTTCGCTTAGGACTTTGGCGTGCAATGTAAATTTTTTCTGCTTTCACCGTCATTAATTACAAGTCCCGGAGTGTGAGAGCGGAAAGCGATCAAGATGCGGAAGGAACAGGACGAGACTTGGCCGCAGACGGCCAGGTTAAGTGAGGTTATGTACACACAGAGATATCAAGGGAGAGAGAGAGAAAGGGGGGGGGGGGGGGGTTTCCCAATGGTGAGGTGGTTTTTGTTTTTGGTGTTTTTTTTGGTTGGTTGTTCGCGGCCTTTTTGGATGTCGGCTATTTAGTTGATTACAAACACAATTAGCTACGGTTTATTTGATTTTCAAATCGCCAAAAACAAACGTTGATTCAGACGAAGATTGGATTGGCCTCGTTTCGAATGCGACTGGGGAATTTATAATTTATTGTTTTCTCGTGCTCAGCTAATGCTTCATGTAACAAGTCTTGTTTTGCATGAAAATTAATTCTATGAATCTTGAACACAGATTAATGAAAGTTTTATATTTTACTTTTTAAATAAATATTACATCTGAATTAGAAAATAAAGCAATTTGTTTCCTAATCGATTTTTTAATCCAAATGTATTCAATTTAATTTAATAGCAGTTGGAACTCTGCGATTACTCTTAAACATTGATGATTGATGCTTGTTTAAGCTCACTTTACAAATACACCAATTATTATTCAATTAAATTCAGACAGAAATTCCGGCTAAAATCAGTTTTGACAAACCCTCAACTAAATTTGTTGCAACTACTTAGAAATTCATAAACTTTCCATTAGCTCTTCATAAACTAATGAGTGCACTTCTTAATCAGCCAAGTAGCCACAACTTGAAAAGCTCTTTAAGCCATTTAAAATGGCCTTGGCAATCATACTTCAAACGCAAGAGCTATAGAAAATTTGCGCATAAATCAATCAAATGTTTTGCAATGCAATTGCCAATCAATAAACGAACCAAAAATAAAAATAAACTTGAGCCAACTGCAATTTATCATTGCGAATAGAAGGTACCACCGCAGCTACCACCCAGGCACCCATTTGCGATATCAATTTCAGGAGTCTGTTGGCTCATTTTTAATGCGCGGCGACAGCGCGCGCCTGCATAATTATGCATGATCCGGTCTCAGGTTCAACAATCGCCCCTTTGCCCCATCCCTCTAACTTGCAGAGCCAGTTCCAATCGAAAGTTCGCTAGGCGGCAGCATTTAAGCCACCAATCAGCGTCAGAGTCAGAGAAAAGGGAACCTGTTTAATGCCAGCACGACGGCGCCTGTTTTGAATTTTGAAAAAGTACGTGAAGCGAGCTAAGTTTTAGCGGGTGCAGTGCAACACGGCTGTGGATACGTAACCGTAGCCAGATACGGATGCGGATACGGATACTGGCCATGGCCATAACTGCACCAAAGTATGGCAATCATTTTTGCTTTAAGGCAAAGGCGTCGCGACTGCTCGCCGTTTGGAATGACCAACATTTTCAATTACAACAAAGGAATGCCGGCCATTATTTATTATGCCGACCGCATGGCCCCGAGCACAGTTACCCCAACCCGCCCTCTTGGCCGCCCCTCCTCTTCGCACACTTTGTGGCACCCTCGAATCAGCTCATTTCAGCGCTGAGCAACTTAAGCCTTCCACAGGACGAGTGTCCTTTGCTGGACGTTCGCGCTGCTTGGTGGCGTTCATTCATCTAATATTCATGAAGAAAATGTTGCGCTCGTGCATATACATTTTGCAGTCAGTGTCTGGGCGCCGTCATTTTTCACAAACAGCCCCAGCACAAGCCCAGCACAGCTTGGCGGCTTTTCATAATTTTCCTGTTTATAAGACGTGCAAGCTGCACTTTTTTTATTTTTGCAGCCCCCTCCATCCCCTTCAGCTTGTCAGTTTTATGTGTTTTATGAAATTTTTCGCAGCATATTTTGTGTATATTGTATTACGCTTTTGCTTAATTTTGTACGCCGCTTGTTGTAAAATGCTCGGGCGAAAAATGCTCTCATAAATCAAACACAGGCATTTTTCTTACAACCATTCCCCCTCCCCCTCCCACAACACACCCACATTCACAGTTTATGCCTTGCCAAATGGTAAACGAGTTCATTGGCTCTGGAGCTGCTTTTCTGACTCAAAATTTAATTGCATTTTACAAAACCAAGTTGTAGTTTTCTATGCCAACTTCTCAATTGAACAAAAGGCTTGTCTGCTGCTTAAGGACAAAAGGTCAAAACATATTTTAATGTACATACTTAAAAAGGACAGCTAGAACAAAAGCCAATTTGAGGCAATAAATACGTTTAATTTTCATTAAATGCGGCAAAGATAAGGAACAATTTAAGGACTTGAATGGTTTCGTTTAAATATTTCATTCATTGTTTGCTGTTTCCTAAGCTGCTCAAATATTTATCTTTTTGCTGTAAGCAATATGTAAACATTTTAAATAATTGCAAATGGATTATCAATAAATATTTACTTTTCTCTTTCACTCTTATGAAATTTCAGCTGGTAACAGCTAAAATATTCAGCTCTATTACAAATTCGGCAAATTGTGGGTCAATTAAAGCTCAATCTACCAAATTATGATTGACAAAAGGCAACAGAAAGAAACCAGCTCGACAATATTAGAGTGGCCCGGTTTTCTATGCCTCATCCCACACACAGAGAACATGAAAAGACAAAACTGAAATTAACTTGCTAAAGAACATAACGGCATGGCTAAAAGACAAATGAGAACAATATGATGATGAGAATGATGACAAACAGAAAAAAGAAGAGAGGAAAATACAGATGTCCAAATGCTCTAAACCAAATACCCTCACGACTGTATATTTCGAAATTTGTGGTCATTTTTCATACTATAAAAGATGTTCAATCTACACCAAATTTATTGCTGTTTATATGATTTTTTAGTTCAATTTGATGTATATTTAATATAAGAAATAAATAACAATCTGTTAAATAAAATATTTCTATATAATAAATAATTTTAAACTTATACAAATATATACAAATGTAATAAATTTCACTAAAACAAGAATTCTTTGAACTTTCAAGATAAGCATAAGTGTATTCAAATACAAGAAAATGCTACTAATTTGCTCGGCTTGTATTCATCATGATTTAGGTCTAGTTGCTGCTGTTGTTGTTGTTGTCTTCATATCCCTTTGCCTGGCCGCTGCCTAATTGTTGTCCAGCCCTGACACAGTGCCACTGATACGAGCAGAAATCCAAACAATGGCAAACAAAAGTAGATGCAAACCCTTTTCTCATTTTTTTTTTGCGTTTTGATGGGTTTGTTGCATAAAGCCGAACGGCAAATGAGTTCGAGTTGGGGGCAAGCGCGGCGTATGCGTAATATTATTTGTGTTGTGCGGTCACGACGGCCTCTCGATTTGATTTCGTAACAAATAAGCCGCACAAGTGGCTCACTAAATAACAAGAGCAATAACAAGCAAGTAATAGGGCGAACAATAGAAATTTATATATATATTTTTGATTTATTTGAGCGTGCAAAGGACACACAGGAAATCCAAGTAGGAAAAACAGAAGCGGCAAAAAGTTTTCGTTACAATTGTAGGCCATGCCACGCCCTCGCAGCGCCTGAAACACCTCGACAATAATCCTGTTAAAATTTGTTTGTTTCCATCGTACGAAAGTTTTGTTGCCTGTTGTTGTTTTTTTTTTGCGTTTTTTTTTTTCTTGTTTCCTTTTTGGTTTTTATGGCTGCAACTTTGGCAGGTTAACCAAACTCAAATCGATTTAGGAGCAACCCAAAGGAAATTGATTTCGTATGCCATCTAGTGCTGCCCTGGATACACTATGTAGCCCCTTCCCTTTGGATCGCCTTCATTCGTCCAAATGACCCAATAAAACACAAAGCTCGCAGCGCGCAAAATGTTACTTTGATTTAGCAGCAAACGCGCAAATTAGCTCCTTCATAGTTTTCCCAATTCTCTATTTTCTTTTTTATATCTAGCTATAAAATGTGTTCGCGCGAATTTTAATTTTGTCCCAACCCCCCGCTCTACCTGCCCCTGTTCTTTCTCGATTGTTTACCCTACAGCAAAACACGCAATGTTTGCTTTTATATTTGCTTGTAATTCATTTTAGCGTGAAACTTCATTTTCCAGCTGCCCGCTTGGGGTTTGTGAGTTTCATTGTTTTTCCCGGCTCCCCTCCGCCGTCTCCCCTTTCTTGCTGTGAATAGCGCCCTCAGTCAATTTTCAATCTGACTGCTTCAAAATGCAATCGATGTATTTCAATTTGTTCGTACATTACATTCGATTTATTAATTAATTTTGTGTGCAACAACTTTGACAGTGGCTAACTAAATACTGAAAATATAATTTAAATTAGGGTCACAACGCCAACAAAACAATCAGACTTAATTGAATGGTAAAATGGCGGAGAATAGAACAAAAATAAAACAAGTAAGAACGCATTTATTAACATAGCAAATATGTTATATATTTTATACTTTTTATTTATTTGCTTTTCAACCGATTGAATGACCGATAATGGAGTTTACTAATTTTGAAATAAATAAAATTATCTGCAGCCCATATTTTATCTGAGAAGCTTTAAAACTTATTTTGTATTCCTGTTTTATTCTTATTTGTTTCATTAAGTTTTTTTTAAATGTAAACTGCTTTTTATTTTATTCCTTCTTTAAACAGAAATGTGAAAAACCATATTTAGTTTCCTTTTAATTAAACTTTACTCTCAAAAAGCTGGTAATCAATTTCCATTCAGCTTCATGTCTCTGACATCCGGTGCCAGTTTCTATAATCCAGGCGGAGTTTATTGAACCCCGATGCCAACTGTTACCGCAGACACACAACAGGAGGTGTGCGAGGTGTGTGTGTGTGTGTGAGATTGTAATTGTTCACAAGTGTAGATAAAACTACTCAAGGCACACCCCTACTACTCCAGACTCTGTTTATGGATACTTGAAAGGACTTTCCATGGAATACAACTTAATAACTTTGGCACAAATGTGGCAAGCGTAAAACTAAGAGAACTGTCTCAACTGTTGCCTGCTGTTTATTAAATACTTGTAGTCCTGTCCACACATACACATACGTACACACACACATACACACACACACATACACACACACATACACACACACATACACACACCATGCATAATGAGCAACTCTTGCAGCACATTTAACGGACAGACGCAACAAATGAGCTTCATGTGGCAGCAACTAAACAACTTGCCACTCAACTTAATGACGTTTCCAGTGATCATTATCATTATCATTATTATTATTTATGCTGTAGATGATGAAGCGCTTTTCTCACAGTTAACAACTATTTATGCTTATTAAAAGCAAATTATACAGACAAACACTTAAATATTTCTGTATATGTGTGCTGTTCTTCTTCTTCCCCTTTTTTTTGCACACTCACTGCAATTTATGTAAACGAGAAGCAACAAATTATTTGCAGCTTAGAAGGAAAAAACAAGAAAGAGCTATGATTTTCAAGATGACAAAGCTTAAATACCCTTACATATCTTTTAATTACTGTAAGTAACTTTTAGTCATTAGATTTATCAAAAAGAAACATTCTTTCGGACCTTTAGTTTTAGTTAATTTGATATATATAATTAATGCAATAATTTTATACAACTTTGGTCGGAACTATATGTTTTCATATTCTTCTATTGCAGATGGCTTACCCTCCATTTTTCAAAAATAAGGAAAGATATTTTAAAATGCTAAACTTTCACTTATTAAAATTAGTTGAAAAGCAAAGAAATTCATGATTGTGTGAGAAATTCACCTAGTTTTCGTTTTACAAGTGTTGATTAATTTTGATGTAATTCCTAAGTAATCAAGTTTTTTTTAACCATAGCTTTAAAACTGAAGACTTCAGATTTCAGTACAGAATTCCAATAGGGTATGAAAACGGGAACAAAATTACTCGACATTGTAAAAGCTTCTCCATCATCAAGCGGAAGCGCATAAATTTGCCAAAAGTTCGTTTTGAACATTGGATAGAGAGAAAGCGAGAGAAAGAGAAGGAGGGGGATAGCATGAAAGAGAGAAACTAATCAATCTTAATGTCACAACGAGTAACAAATTTTTAGCTGTTGTTATGCCAAGTTGTTGTTGTTGTTGTCGTTTTTGATGTCATTAGAAAATGTTGCAGGTGAATGGAATGCGAACGATCCATTTTAGAGGCAAAGGAAAAACTTTTGTCAGTTGCTCTTTGGAGAGATGTTAGAAATAAACAAAATAAACACACACAAAAAAAAAACAGCACAAAGAAAAATCGAAACGTTTAAACTTTAACGCTGCGATTTCTTCAACATTTAGGGGCGTGTGCATGTGGCATGCCACCGTACGGTAGGCGAGGGCAAACAAGGAGTGTCTGGGTGCACAGCTTTCAATGAATTTGACAGTGCGTTGGACGCATGACAAACGTGCCGGCTGGTGATTGATGTCTCATCATTCAGCTTACACAGAATTCGCCTCTTTTTCGTTATTTTTTAAAGCCGTTTTACAAATGTTTACAATGTTGCGTGATTTGCAATTGAATAAGAGTGCAACAGCAGCACGAAGCAACAGCCCTGAGACAGGACTTTCAGGACGACTGAAAGGGGACGGGCAACTGGGGTCACATGGGTTTGCTGAAAAGTTTGCGTGAAGAATGGAACGGCTTAGCCGCTTGTGTTAAGGAGGCATACTTAATGTATAAGTAGAATAACGAGAAATTTTGGAACAACATGTACACAAAGAGATATGATGACTTAGAAGGAGAGATATATGAAAAGTAAAAGCAGAGACAAAATAACAGTAAACGTTGTGTATTTTATATTTATAAACCCTATAGGAGAATAATTCTACAAATATAGTCTTCGATATACATTTATCGTCTTAAAATACATTTTTATTAATGTAAACAATTTGTGAGAAACACCCAACAAAAAAATCCTCTCTCCTGAAAAATACCAGTCTTAAAGATATCCTATAAAGAGTGTAACATCTATAAAAAAAAAAGAATAATAAGTATATAATAGTTATTTTGTGTTACTGTGTAACAAATAAAAAACAAATGATATAAATTTTGGGTACATATTCAAAGCCAAAACCAAAGGGAAAAGAACAAATATATTTAAGAGAATTTCTGAATCCACCCCGATGATTCACCTACAAATTCCCCACTTTGCTCCCATTTACCTTTAAACTCAAGCACATACGAAACACATTATCTACAAACAGCAACAATAATAAGAACAAATTCTCAGCGATTACGTGCCATTGAAGAATGCTGGGGATACAAAGTTGGCGCTCAAATTGCCAAAACATTTAACCTTGAAAGGTGTACGAAACTTATGCTGAAACGAATTTAAGCTGGACTCTAAAAATGGCTGCGTGAGCGTCGCTCAACTTTTGCCGTGGCTTTGTTGGCCATTTAAATTTACAGCGCGACAGAGAAGCGAAAAGTTCGCGCACAAATCCCATAAATACAGGCGGTAGCCGCCGACGCCAAAATAAATTATCTGAAACGTTGTTGAAGCCAGCATCGACATCTACACGCAGCTAAAAACAACAATAACTTGAACAAATGTTGCAACAAAAATTGGCATGCAACATCCGGTGGCGGCTGCGCTTAGAATAGCAACAACGCCGCAGCCAGAAAACAAATGTCGAATTGAATGTCAGAATGTTATTTGGAGCCCAAAGCCAAGTCAAAAGGGGCAAATACGGGTGTGGTAATGGTTGACTACAAAGCAAGTGAAAGGGGGCGGGTGGTTGCAGCAGGGACTTCACGCAGCTTCGCCTGGTTTTGTGTGTAAGCCAAAATGCATGTCAATGAAAATATCTATAGCAAGAGAGATATGCAAACCTGCAGCAAAAATGAATTTTGAATGTGGAAACAGCCACTGGAACACAAAAGTTAGTGGGAGAGAGAGGGGGCTATATGGAATTTGAATTTTTGTCTATCTGCCAGAAATTATTTAAAATTTTTAGTAAGGTGCTCGACAAAACTGCAATTGTACACGCCATTTGTCATTTACAGTTGACAATAATTACAACAGGAAGAGGAGACAGTTTCTTACATAAGGTAGATAAAACAAAACTTACCAACAGAGGAAAAAAAATTTAAATAAATTACATTTAGTAGCATTAGAAAGAAATAAATGCAAAGTAATGCCACAATATGAAACAAAAAAATTAAATCGAATAGAATTTAGGGAAAATATTATTTGCTTGGCCCTACGTGTTACAGATTTCGTGACAAAACTATAATTGTTTTATTTATCAATAAGTACGAATGGGAAGTGATAAATTAGAAAACAGAAAATTACACCACAGATTTTAATAGAAATGTAATAAATTTGTCTGCAAAAAAACAAATTTTAAACAATAAAAAAATAAAAACTGTGAGTTGTACCAAAGAATTGCAATAATTTAAATAAAATTGCAAACACCGTAAAGTAAACTAGACTTTAGCATAAAGTTAATTCTACACAATTGCGAAGTAGAAGATATTTTTCCATAGACAACTCGGGAGCCAATCTTAGCATTCACAGTTAATTCAGTTGCTTAGTTGGCAGCCGAAATGTCCACAAATAGAAATCAGGAGAAATCCAGCGAGCAGTAAAATCTTTTGGCATTGCTTAGACACCGAACACAATTGTGTCCAGCTTTGTTGTTTGGCAAGAAGTAAGCTTTGAATTTTATATGCTGACGTTTGATTATCGACACGCTTTTCTGCGCATTTCCAAAGTCGCTTGTGTCCCAATGGGCCAATCTTCCAGTAAAAAGTAAAAAGTGCTGCCATGTGGCAGCAACAAAACAACTTCCGAGCAACGGAACAAAGCAAACACAAACGCTGGGCCAAAAGCAAAACGAACGTCTGCCACATAAAAACAGCCTGAAGATGCCAAACATTCTGTGCTGCTAAAATATGTGGCTAGCTGGTAAGGGGGAAGGGAGGTGGTTCTGTGGCTGCCAGTGTGTGTAGACCGAGCTGTGGCCGAGTCTTGTGCTGTTTGACAGTCATTTTCCAATAACTTCATTTTTCCGTTGTTGAGCAGAGATTGTGTTGCAGATTGCAGATTGCATGCAACAGCAGCGACGCCAGCGCTGGCAGCAGATAAGCACCAGACCAAACCAGAGCCCAACGAGACCCAAGCCAGACTAGACCTTGCCACACCATCATGCCACAATTTCAGGCCTTGCTATGTGGCTGCCTCAGCAGCAACAAAAATTGCATTACATTGATAAGCAAAATCAGGTCAATGTGTGACTGTGTGTGTATGTGTGTGGGCGTATACGTAATATAAAAAGTATTTTCGTTTGTTTGTTGAGGAAATTCTGATTCTTTTGTCTGATTCTATCTGCCTTCCTTTTCTATATGCTGTTTGCTTTCAAACATATTCCAAAGTGCCAAAAAAAAATAAGAAAAATACTTTTGTATCGGTTTTTTTTTCTACTTTCCGAGATAAGTGCAAATTATTAAAAATTGTGTGTTGTAGAATATTTCGGGTTTAATATCCTGAAAAAATTGGAGGACTTTAGCAGAGAAAAACTTAGAATTATATTATTACATTTGAGAATTATTTAACACATTTGAGGCGTTTACCGCCTTAATTTAATCTTAATTAAATATTTGTTAGCCTATTTCAGGTATAACAATTCATGAATATTGATTTAAAATATCAATAATAAAGCGAGGAAATATCATTATTAAAAGTCACGCTCCTATTAAACAGCACTCAATTCTTGTCTCAACAGCACCATTTTAATAATGATTAATTGAATTTTAACAAGATAAATATAAAGACCAATTGTCATAGCCAGAACAATAACAAAAAATGCGCTTTAAAATAATGTGTAATTAACGAATAACATATTGAACTGAGGGCAAGCAATTAACACAATTTGTATTATTAGCGCAATACCCATATTAAATACATATATAACAAAAAAAAAGACAATGTCTGCAGTAAAGTATTTGATTAATTTTTATTTTGTTCTCGAAATTAGTGAGAGCATTAATGTGCAATTAATTTTTTTTTTATTTTTTTATCATCCTCGGATTGGCTGCCATTGTATTTGATGAGCCGAGATCGTGCTCGACTAATTGAAGCGTAAACAATTCAATGGCTTTCGCATTGCATGCATTCGTGGCAAATTGTTAATAAACAATGCCAGCAGAAAACTCATTAAGTATTTATGCAACAAAAACGATATGCAACGCGGTGGCGCCACCAACCAGACGCGGCATGGCGCATACCCGCTAAATTGCATTAAATGCGTTAATCAAATGTCAGAGGCCGAAAAAAATATATAAATGTATATATATATATATGTTATAAATCAGAGCAGGGGAAAATTCATTCTGGTATTGCATTTAAAACTCCATCAATATGCATTCAGTTATTTAAATTAATAATGTGCACATTATGAACAACAGCGGGGAATAGTAAAAAAACGCGCATTTATATACAATTAAACCGTTACTTGCATTGCGAGGCAGCCGCCATTTTATTTTGCCGCGACGCTGATTACACTTCCGCTTTGGGAATCCCCGTTTGTGCCGTGTGCACAGTGCATTAATGAATTAATTGTTCCACCGGATATTTCAAACATTTTAGATTTGTGGTTTTTAATTTCCTGCACAATAATCGACAACAAATGCAGCACTTACAAATTTGCTCTATTCGAGACAGGGTATGTACATTCTGACATTCAGGTTCGTAACGCTTAGAAAAATGTTTTTTCTACTCATATTAACATCACATATTTTTCTTTTTTACTTAGAATGTTTTTAGGCTTTAAAAATATTGCCAAAATATTTTTTGGCCAGATTTCGCTTAAATTAAAACTTTTGTACTTTAAATAAACTGTTATAATGTAAGAATACTTTATATTATTATTCAAGGGTATCTAATTTTCCGCTTAGTGATGATTGTCACCAGTTCTTTGTGGCTATCAAATAAAATTATATTCAAATGTTAAATATTTTGCGGTTTACGCTCTCCGGCAGCCTGACTTTAAGCGGCAACAACAACTGCAACTGAAACATTTTGACAATGGCCGCGGGCTGCCAAATGACTGACATGTTTGTGTGTCACTCAGCGTGTGTGTATGTGTGTGCGTGTGTGCGTGTTCAACTGGTTTAGTGGTTAAATTAGCCTAAGTGCAGTCAACACCACTGGAAGCGGCTGCATTTTACGATCTGCGCAAAAACTTTTCGCTAATAGAAAATATAAATTTGTGAATAAGAATTTTTTAAATAACATGTACATGTTTCAAGCTGACTAGCAAATGCCCTATGAAAAAGTTGTTGCGTAGATTTGGTTGAAAATTCTAAACATCTAAAAGAAGTCGAAACTAGCTAGAAAATTGTTTCAATTGCGTGTTTTAAAGTAATTTAAGCTTAGTTTAAAACTAATTTTAAACTGAATGAAGACTGAGTGTATTTAACTATTAGGGATTGGAAAATATATGTTTTTGATGCAATGATGCATTTATTAGTATTTATTTTGATATTATTTATGTTATTATATTAAGTTTAAATTGGACATAAGAAGTTTTAAATTGTACCAATTCCTAAGCCAATATTACTAAATATATTTATGATCCTTAAGACAATAACAGTCTTACGTTTAAATAGCCAAAAATATACTTTTCATATAGGGAAGCTGTAGTGTTGGTATTTGTATTATTTATTTTATATTATTTTAAGATGTTTCACTGAATTTTTTTAATTTCTCCTATGATGTGGCACTTTTAAAACATTTTAGAAAGAACATTTTCCATTACCTGCAAACTGCAGTAATATTGGTCCCAAACTGGTATTTAAACCGATAGTTACTTTAAGATCTCTCGC
This sequence comes from Drosophila nigromelanica, assembly GCA_004149465.1. Classification (NCBI taxonomy): domain Eukaryota; kingdom Metazoa; phylum Arthropoda; class Insecta; order Diptera; family Drosophilidae; genus Drosophila; species Drosophila nigromelanica. The sequence goes on from SCDS01000059.1 coordinate 135,291, forward strand.
CAACCCACTTGGCTGCCAAACTAACGAACCACCATCCCCACCCCGCCGTCTCAGCCCCTTGGCAACCTGCTTAAGCCGCTTGGAAGCTTTTTTCTTTGCTCTCTCTTGTGCAGTGAGCCCACAAAACATATTTCCGTTTCATTTACTGGCCAAAAATGGGCAGATGAAAAAAAAAAAAAACTAAGTGAAAACGCTGGCCAAAATACCGCACAGCAATAGCAGCAACAACAACAATAGTCGGGCTGTTGGCGGCCAGAAACACAACTCCATAAACAGGCGACCCAAGTAAAAATTGCTTGTAACCTATTTGGCAGCAATTTCATCGAAGCCCAGAAATTTGCTCGACCACAAAAAATTTCACCAGCGCCAAAAACTTTCCTTGGCGTATTCTTCTTCTTCATCGCATACGCTCTATCGTCCTGTCGTCCTGTCAGGACGTTTGCATGTTTTCTCCCACCCATCTCACCATTGGTCGCTTGGCGACTTGCGCCAAAAAGGACAAAAAAAAAAGAAAGAAAATAGTAGAAAATGCACACGCGGCCGCGGCTACTTCATTTTGTGCTTTATATTTTGCAGTTTTCAAGCCTGGCAGCCGCAGCAAACAAAACCCACAAGGCTTTACAGGCTTTTTGGCACTGTCCAGATCGTATATCCAGCTATCTCCTTTCCACCACTCTCTGGCCGACTCGCTCGCACAATATAAAACACCAATTTTAGGCAAAGGTCTCGCTGCATATTTGTTGTGTGTGTGAAAACTACTATTTGACTCTCGACTCTGCGACAGTTCCCAAAATTTACACTCATCCCCCCTTTTAGCTTCTACAGCAACTCCTAAGCGACTCTAAGTTCTATTTTGCGTTTGGCTTTGCCGCGATAACTGCGGCGACTTTACTTTATTTTTTTTTTTTTTGTTTTCTCTTTTTTATTTTTGCACATTCCTATTTCGCATGGAGAATGGCCTGTTTCGTATATGTGTTCATTGACCGCAATTTTTGAACCCCGCGCCGTCAAATTTTTCAATTTTTGTAAACGGCGTTTTTTTTTTGGCTCAGCTATTTGGTGAAGCATAAAAATGCATTGAAAGTATGCTGAGTTTTACATTGATTGTGGCTCGCATAAAGTTCAATGAGTTTGTGGCACAACCGGAACTTTGGCAGCTAAAGATATGGTGTAATCAATTTGGGGGTATGGCATAAAATGTGCATATGCAGCTTTTACATAGGCTCTTTTAAGCACTTTATAATTAATACAGTGGAGCCAATATTCTTACAAATTATAAAAATATAATGAAATACCAAAAAAAAAATGTGTAATTCAAAAACACAGCTTAAGCACTTATTAAAGTTCATTAAAAAAAAGAAAGGACATAAAAAACTATATTAAGATTTATCATGTGCAAGATTTATCATAAAAGCTTTGTGGCGCTTTTAAAGCTACCTAAGCATGTTCGAAAGCTGCTTGCCAATGGTTTATTGTAAAATTAAAATTAAATACAACAATCTTCTAATAGCAATTCATAATTTATAAAAACTTGCACTTATATGCTTTCTGAAGCTTTCAAAGCTGCTAACAAATAAGCTGGTTGTTAATAATTTATAGTTTCTTTGAAAAAATTATAAAATAAATAACTAAAATTTGACTTCAAATAAAATAAAGATACTGCTTTATCTACATAAATAAATCTAACAATGTACTTTAAAATTATATTTCATATTTTAATTATATCATAAAAAATTTTCCAGATTTGGCAATTTTCAATATTTTGATAAATGAGCTCTATCTAATAACAATTTCCTATCGGTTTTTACGGCGCATTAATGAACTGCAAGCAAGGAGTTTGCCTTAATGGAAAAAAGGAACCACTGCCAAGCAAAAGTTGCCACAAGAACGCACCACAAGCCATATCTAGGATACGAAACAGTTTATCTTGCAGCCCGAGCTCCGAGTAATAAATAACTTTGAAATGACCGCAACAGTTCATATATCAGGCAAGCATTTCCATAGATTTTTCCATCGTGCCTTTTGCCGCAGTTTTCACTTGAAGTCAGCCGAACTGAGCTGATGTGAGAACTGAGAACTGAGAGGGAATAAGGGAAATGGGCAATATCAACACTCTAATGCTGGAGGGTATTGCCCAAGTGTTAATAGCTCATAAATATTTTAAAATGTTTAGCAAATTCCAAGAAGCTGTCTTCAAATCCCAGTCAAACCCTTCAGCATCGCTCTCTCTATATATATCTCCCTCTCTCTCTCTCACTCTTTCTCTTTGCGTGTGTGTGCGGTCATAAACGGCGAGGACATCCCTTAAGTGTGACATAATATCTGAAATATTTTGTGCAAAGTTATACAAAAGGCTAAAAAGGCATGAGAGCAGCAGCAGCTAGGAGGCATGCCACATGTGCTTGCCTTGCATGCCATTTAATTTTGCAAAATGTTTGTTTGATGTCCTTAATAGGCTTAGAGACGCTCCTTGCAAGTCCTGCTACCAAATATTCAAAAGTTCGCCCACAAGTTGCGCCCGGTTTCGCTTTCGTGCCTTCGCTTGCTCAAGAAAGCCGCAAGTCAAACACAAACACAAAGTGAATAGAAAAATAGGGTATTTTGCAGTTGTGCAAATTTATATAACAGGGAACAGCAGACACCGCAACTCCATAAAGTTTATATGATCTAGATCAGCATCAATAAAAGCTTATATAAACTTATCAATAACTGCTCCATTTTTACGAATTCGATAATATCGATTTCGAGCGTCGGTTAACTATCGATAATTATCGGTATGCATTTGCAGGTTTTCGCTGGGAATTTTAAAAGTTCAGTTCAGTTAAATCATATTCCAAACATTTCAACATTTCAAGAGAGTATCTGCCACTCGATCACATTTAACAGTTTCATATTTAACTTGGCCACGTCTTTAGCATTCGATTCGCTCTCGCTCTCTCTTTCGGTTTACAGTTGTACTTGGGCATCTTTTTTGATATCCGTTTTCATTGCATTTACCTTTGCGGCAGTTGAAAAATGTCATCGTTGTCGTCCTTCTGGCTGGTTATGCTTGGGAAAACCAAGGGAAAACTTGGACAAACTTTGCACATTGAGGTTGTCGAAAGTTTGTCTATTCATTAACCTAAATACAAGAACGTGGCGGCTGTGTGTTGGTTGCGCCCAAGTCTACGATTAAGTTTCAGAAGCTAATTTGCATATTTGAGTGACACACACACACACACACACAAACAGCACACACACAGACTTATGCACATCTTTCTATCAAATGCTGCGCTGTGACTTTCGCTTTTGTTTTCTTGGCCAGGCCAAGAAAATCTGCACAAGTTATCATTGTCAGATTTTCCGTTGTGCAAGTGCTTAAGCTGCTCTCAGCTTTTAGCGCTTGGCAATATGAAAGATGACACGAATTAGCAGCAGTCTTCTAATGTCTCTAGTTTAAGTCGACTTTTCGCAAAGACCAACAACTTTTCATAATGCCCGACCCAAAGCGGAACAAAATTATCCAAAACACGTTTTTAGTTTTAACTAGGGATTTATAAACAAATTTGTACAGAAGTGTATCTAGTTTAAAATACATTTAAATTTGTATATAAAACATAAAATTATGGCAATGGAAATTTGTAATATGAAATTTAAGGATATTCTTGTTGTTCATAAAAATGAAAATAGTTACGTGAATTTTAACCCAGAACTTAGTATTTTTTGTTACAAATAGATTTATTATGTCCGTATGTACTCATTTTATTGATTGAAGCTATACTAAATTACAGTTGTTTTTTAGCTAACTGAAATCTTGTCGCACATGAGATTTGTTCATGTCACATGCACACACACACACACACACACACACACACACACACACGTCGAACGATTTACTTTTTCCTAATTATTTTTTTTTTTGTTTTTTTTTTCAGTTAAAAAGTGAAATGGAAAAAAATTGGGGAAATAGAAAACCGGCATGGGCAATGAATGGTATTCACATTCCCGTCTAGATTGTGTGAAATCAGCGCTAACCAATTTCAAATCAATCACGAAAGCAGCCCCAGAGCCAGCACTGGGCAACCAGATACCCTACCTCCTCCACCTCCATCTCCGTGGCAAAGCCAGCGAATCGAGCGCCTAATCGAGCGTAATGATTGCGCTTATCTCTGGTCCAACTTTAGGAATTCCTTTTTCGTTTTCGTTTTTTTGTTTTTGTTTTATTTTCTTGGGTTTCAAGTAGCGCGTGGAAAATGTGTTAAATTAAGCGCTCATTATTTTAAGTGCCTGCCACACACAGCAATTGTATTGCATAGATGTGTCAACCTCAGTTGGAAAGTTGAAAAAGTTGAAAAGTTAAAGGGAAATTGTGCAGAACTTAAGGACTCGAACCCTTTGGGCAGCAGCGCACATTAATGAACACATGTTCACAAAACATTAAAATTAAATGTACCGCTCATTAAAAATTTAAACATATGCAAAACACAGGCCACAACATGCCCAGAAACTGCGCAGCCAAATGTTGCATGCCACAAGCACCAAATGACCCAAACACACATCTAAACAGAAACACACACACACACACAAACACACACAAAGCATTGGCATCCCAACTGCGCTACGTCATATTACAATAATAATGAAGCATTTACGTTAAATGTCAAAAAGGGTTTTCATCAACGGATAGGCCCCCGGGGTGGATCTGTTGGCCAACGGCTGCCGATAGGGCCAAAGTGTTTGGTCACTCAGTCAGTGACAGACAGGGTGGTACAAAAGGGGCATCTATAAAACAAAAACCGACACCGGCTGAAAGGCTAAATGGCTGACAGACACAGAGACAGGGCCTGACAGACAGACAGACAATTGGACGGACTGACTGAGTGACTGACAGGAACATGGCACAAGTTCAATTCAATTTTTGGGCCATGTTTTTGGCATTTCCATATATGCAAATCAATATATGCTGAAGCCCGGAAAATCAAGCAGCTAGCACGGAGCTGAGGTAAACAATGCATAAGAGAGAGTTTGAGAGAGAAGTATGGAGTGAAAGGGAGGAGAGGTGGTCTCAGCTACTGCTGAAATTCTGTTTTGAACGTAGGTTTATTTCGGACGTGAATTCGATTATGCGGAACAGCCGTTTACTGATCAGGAAAACTATTTAATTTTGTTGCACTGTTGCTATATTTAACAAACGTAGCTTTTCTATTGCGTTTAGCTTAAGATTAGCTGTGTTTGAATAAGTAAATTTTAAAAAGAAAGCAAATATTTGTTATATGTTATTTAATATTAAAAATATCATATATATATATATGTTAGTGAATAGTAAATATGCCATTACAACCGATATATATCTATACACTGAAAATTTTTTAACTTATTTGTCAACCAATTTTGTTTACAGTCAATTAAATTGTTTAACATTTTCAATTACTTTTTTCATTTTTTAAATATAATTGGTAACAGTTTTTGACTTAAATCAACATTTAAAGTGTTCCAATTACCATGCGTTCACTGTACCATCAAGCTAAATTTTTAGCTATAAATTCTCTTCGAAATTCCTTGCGAGCAATTCCACACAAAACGAATGTGAATATTCATATAGCTTATGGATTGGTGGTCACGGTTTTGATGGACAACGAGTTAAGTCGAACATTTGACGCAGTTAAACGATTTGCAGCTGATGAAAGGCTAAACAAAGTGCGACAGAGCGAAAGAGAGAGAGAGAGAGAGAGAGTGTGAGAGCGAAAGTGCGAGGGAGAAAGTGATGGAGAAGGCGGTAAGAGGGAAGGCAGAGGTAGAGCTGTTGAGCGGTTGGTAATACAAATGAATATACGCAATGCGGCAAACAAAAGCCAACACAGGATATACACACACGCACATATACAGAGCCAAATAGAAAAGGACAGGGCACGCATAGAAAGAGAGAGAGAGAGAGAGAAGGACATCCGTTCTTGCCACTAGCGACGACAAATGTCATCAAGCAGTCCAAATAATAATAAAATATACACTTAAGCCTCGTTTTGTGTGCGTCCGTCGGCCCACAACTGTGCGAGCGACGTGTGTGTGCGTGTGTCCTGTGTGTGTGCGTGTGTGGATTTAAATAAAACGGAAATTTATTTCGACAAATGGCATTTACTTGCAACGGATGTACCACCATTACACTGACACGGAAAGGCTACACTTGCCTCTATTCCAACTCAGTTTCAAGACTCAGCGCCAACCGTGCGCAATTTAAAGTAGTCCTCGAGAGGGTTGGGGGAGCTAACGGTACGTTATGTCAACGAATTTTACTTACTCTTTACTGAGGATAATAGCGAACAATCACAAAAGACATACGCTAAAATTAAAATACCTATTTATATTTAATATATTTAATATTTAACCATAATAGACAAAGCCATAAATTGTATACTTATATATTTAAGTTAAATAATATAAAATAAATTACATGTTTCAGATAATTTTTCTTATCTATGTAAATTAGTACATAAATAATGAAGAAATCTTTGACAATTTTAATATATAGAATAAAATACAGAATAAAATAAATAAATATTTAAATAGTCAATAAATCTTTTAAAATGTAATTTGTATGATAAAATAGGCTTTATAAGTGTAAGATAATATGATTTATAAGAATAGTTGAATTTTCCAATATTTAATTTAATAATAAATTATTTTCTTAGACCAGCAGTTATATTCATATAAAAGAAGCCAGCTTATGAATCTAATTTAAATGTTTTTTAAACGTCTGTCCTTCAATAAGACTCAAATAAATTCTTACCAAATGCGTCAAGCGGCACAGGATAATAATGTATCCCTTCATGAAGATACATATACATATATATAACTGTAAGCTGATGGGAGGCAATCGCAATCCCAGCATGACGACGACTGGCTAACTGACTGCCAGACTGACTGAGTGAATGCCTTCAACGTGAATAAGTGGGATAATGGGTCAGGCTAAGCCACAAGCAACCGAATAGTAGCTGTTGTTGCCCCCCGCATCCTTCGCACACACACACACACACACTCACACAACCGGAAACCCACACGCGCGACAGTTGTATGATAAATTGTATAAGATATTGCAGTAGATTTTTACATACGAGTTCCCTATATACGACTATAAGAGTAGCCGAATATATTTTTTACATATATATTTTTGCATGTGAGGGGCCTTATTATGGCCGGGGCATTTAGCATTCATGAGATAATAAAAAGCAGCCCAAATCCACTGGACAACAACAAATGATTTGGGCCAGCTGCTGTGTCATTTGTGTGTGCGTGTTTGTGTTGTTTTAAAATGTACCACATTGCGTATACTCAATATTGTTCAGCGAGTAAAAGTCAGTGCGCCGCCTCAAGCTGTTGATAATTTAGGGTCCAACCAAACATTCACACACACACACACACACACACACACACACACACACACACACATGTGTGTGTATTATTCTATGTGTTTTTTTGTTTTTAGTAAGCCAAATTTCACTTTGATCCATTTGCCAGCGAGCAGATTGTTTGTTTGGCTTTAGCTTTAGATTTTTGTTTTTATTAAAAACAAAACGTTTTATATGAACTCGGCAATTGGGGACTCGTTTATATGGATTTTAATTTGAGGCCTGGCCAAAAGGGCTTGGCATTAAGGGTTGTCAGATTGTGTGTCGGCATCCATTTCCTTGGCGTGAAAAGCGGAAAAATGTTGATTGCTATCATGCTGCGCCGAATTTCCCTTGTGCAAAGATTACTCAGATACTAAAGTTCAGTTTGAAATGTGCCAGGTAGCCAAAAGGAAAGAAAAAGGCTGACGACCATTATGAACACAATTAAGCATTTAATGAGGCATTATCATTTAAGACAAACTTAATCTGAAAATATGCAAAGAATTTTAATACACATCTTCATTACAGAAAGATATGTATGTATTTAAGATAAGCTACACTCAAACAAATTATAACAGTAAAAATTGTATCTTACCTTTAGTTAAATTTTTTTAAAGATAAAAGCCACAACAATGAATCGAATATTAAGCATATGTTGTCAACATTTTAACAACCTCATAAAAGCACGAGGTGTCGTTAATATTTATGACAATAAATAAGCAATTTATGTGTCAATATAGTCTTAAAGCATATGCAAATCAAATATGCGTAAAGACTTGAATACTTATATATTTTCTTTTGTTAAAGATAGCTCTTAATTGTCTCTTTAAAACTGAACCATTTAGTAACACATTTGGCTCGCAACTTCAATGATAATTCAATTATGAAACATCATTATCAAGACCGCATTGTGTCTGTGTGAACCATAAACGCATTACCGAGGCGCTAATAAAGAGTTATGCAGATGGTTGCCAGCCAGCCAAAGGAGAAGAAGAAGACTAGACTTCAATAATAAAAGCGGCGCCTATAAAAATGTTGGCCATTAGCATAACCAAAGCGGACCTCAAACAAGCCGCTGGGTCCTTTTTTGCAGTCCATTAAAAAATTGCAGAAAGGAGCTTAAACACAAATACATACATATAGACAAATATATATGCATATCTCTCTCTCTCTCTCTCTTTTTCTTTGGCTCTCTCTCTCTCTCTATCTTTCTCTCTCTGAACTGGCTGTGATCAAGGTAAAGTCGTTCAAAGGACGCGTCGAGGGACTTGGCACAAATGCAGCAGCAACTTCTGCAGTAAGTTGCCTGAATTATTAATTAACCTCCAACAATTAAAAGTGAAATGTTTTAAAGAAAAATATAAGAAAAATTCATATAATTACCTGCAGAGTTTTGTTAACTGGCGCCAAGTCTGCTGGGAACTGGCAACGATGTGGGCGTATTAAATATTTAAAGAAAAAAAGGTATGGGAATTAATTAGCTGGACAAGGGATAAGGCAACCCGAAGTATGGGCCGATAAACAATGTAGATTGTAATTAACTTGGCCATTTTCACGCAGACAGAGTGAGAGCTATCGAGTGCAAATACGAAGCATAGACCAAGTCAAGTCGGTGTCCGAGTCCAGGCTTAATTGCATGCGCACAGGACACCGGCTATCCTGCGAATGAATGAATGACATTCATTTTCATGGCCTGCTTTTGCCCTTTTTTTTCGTGTTGCACTTCCGTTTGCCACAGCGGAAGAAGTTGCCAGATAAAAGCAACCTGACGCGGATGACAGTGGAAGGAGACGTGCAAAATGGGCAGCAGCATAAAGTTACAGTATATGGACTGGGCCAGAAGAACTCGTGCACACTCGAATTTCATAAAGCATTCTCTCAATGAAAATAATTAAAATGCGTCGAGCGTTCAAAATCAAGCAGCATGGAAATTTAATTGTATTGATGGCAGCAGCGAAAAATAAAAAAAAAACAAGAGGCGAACACGACCACGCCCACGCCAAGTACATGATAACGAATGAATTCCCTGCTGAAGCATTGGGGCGATAAATGAGTTTTCTCACAGGTGACAATGTTGAACGCAAACAAAATGCCTTAAATCGAATGCAAACGTTGAAAAATTGCGACAACACAAAAGAATCCATAAAACAATTTCAGCTTGATTGCAGGCAAAAGGTCACAAATAAATTGAAGATAGTCGTGAAAACCAAATGGCTTAACCCAGTTATCCGTTCACCGAGCAGGCTATTGGATCACTGCAATTATCGTTAGTCTAATTTTGTAGAATTTAATTATTATTATTTTTCTTAGCTGCATGCTTGAGAATTGCATAGAAGAGCCGTAAACTGTTTTTAAACATCTTATAACAAAATTTATGATCCTTTCGCCCAACTTTATGTTTGAGTATCGCATAGAAGAGCCGTAAAATTAATAATGGCACATTTTTGTTGTTGTTATTTTTAGGTACATGAAAACCTTATTTGTTTTTAAAGGAATCTTACGATATCTCGTTTTTTCTCTTTCATAGACGTCACACTCTAGTGTCGAAAAATTGGTTCTTCACTGATTCCGAACACAGCTTCAAATCGACAAATTAACAGGTGTTGTATAATTAGATTATACACCAACACAACGTTGGTATATATTAAGTTAAAGTTAGCTTAGAAAAAATGCAAACTGACAAACCGTTGTGAACCAAAAATGCATTTAAACACCAGTTCAATGAATATTTACAAAATTGGTACCGGCACGCCTGAAACCCCCACGAAAATATGGCTTTACATCTGCTCAAAACCTATTAAGATTTTTTCTATACATATATTTTTTGTTTAAGGAAAGAAAGGGAATAAAGAAGAGCACTTCTTTTTTTCGCACATGCAGAATTCCCATAGTCAATGGACCAGCACATAACCCAAGGCCACAACGATTCCAGTACAGCAAGCACACATACACACAATGAGAACCCGCAGCTGTCATTGATGATATATAAAAAAAAAATATATATATAAAAAGAGGAGAAAAAAATAATAATCATAATAATAGCCATGCACCTTTAACAAGAGGCTACAAAAGCAGCAACAACAATCAAACATTTATTTTTTATCAATCACAAAATAAACATTCAACTCGACTTTATGTGGCAAGTAAATGTGGCAGCTGTACGTGAAAGGGTGGGGGGGGGGGGGGGGGGGGGGGGGGGGGGCCCAAACCCCACACTTTTTGCTTTCAATGCAAACAATTTTTTATTACAATATTATTGCTGTTGGCATTACATGTGCAAACCCTGTCGAGGAACATAGGCCACCCCCTCTCCTCTTATTCACCCCTTCTCCCTGCTGCAACAGTTCTTTGTCAATAAATAAAAAAAATATGTTTATTTATATGTATATGTTTACATATGGCCATGTATTCGTATTTTAATCTGCACAGCCTTCACCATAATTGAAATGAAAGCAACGCCATTTGATGATTTTCCCTTCCCGCCTGACTGTTTAAATATAAAAAATTCTATTTTTATGATTTGTTTGACAAGCGCACCCGAAAGAACAACACCTACCAAGATTCGCGGCAATTTGAGTCCAAAACATATTGCCACATCTTTTGCCATTTTTCATGACGTAAAATGGCGTTGACAAAATACACAAAGGAAAAGAAAGGAAAATAAAAAAAGAAATATATATTTGTATATACATATATATGTAAGTGAATATATTGCCGGCAACATAAGCACAATAAATGAGCGCAAAAATCAATTGACAATTTATTGTTCGTAGCATAAAAAATGAGGCAAGCGAGAGAGGGTGGAGCTGGTGCTGGGACATGGCCTAAAATCTATATTAAATTACGAGGCAGCCAACAAAATGGTCAAATAATAACAATAAAAAAAAGTAAGAAAGCTGTGTACTAGATTAGGTATCTAGAAAAATGCCCTTTATCCGGTGAAGTCTACATTAACTTTACTTCAAAATAAATAATAATAACACAGTACATAAAATATATAAATAAATAAAATAAGAATAAAATTAGGTAACTAATATAGATAAAAAAAATTAGGTAATTAATTAAAAAAGTGAATTATAGAGATGAGTAAAATAACATTCTGCTTTTAACAAACCCCAAGCTTAGATTCTTTTGCGAGCTTCTGTTTCTTGTATCTATATTAAATTAATTTAAGAGATATTTCGAGTTTATTTCTTATATTACAAAACAAGGGAAGAAAATAATTTGCACTCCTTTTCATCCAATTTTGATCAAAACCAATAATCTTAAACACATTTTGTATAGGGTATTTAAGCTATTTATCAAATTCGATACCTTAAGAAGTTCGTACTACACCGATATAGATCAACTATATATATGTATATATGTATATATTTTATAGGTTCACAGATGACTCGTTGCCCAACTTTATGATACCCTTTATGGCCATTTTTATTGATATTAAACAGAAGAGAAGAGCGCAATCTACGACACATAAATACACATAAGTCATGTGTCTACATACATACTCATATATACTATATATAAATGTATATAGATATATATAAAGGTTTCAGTATTACTTTGACTTTTTTGTGGCCATTGTTGTTGCTGTTGTTATTGTGCTCAATTGCCTTTAAATTGTCCCGAGTGTTAAGTGGCGCACGTTAAAAAAACATTTAACGTTTTTATTTACGCTTAAAATGGGCAAAAAGCTCCCGTACGTGAAGTGGACGAGCTGTACGGGACACATGGGGCAGGGCAGCGAAAGTGCTTTGTCCTGGCAATGGCATAGATACAAAAAAAAGATACAAAAAAAAAATATATATATATATACAGGCATGTATTGGAAATGTAAGAGAATGGCCAGCGCAAAACGGAAATTAAAATAAAATATGACATACGAAATGTTATGTGGTCGGGAGATTGTGCAAGCTGTGTGTGTGTGTGTGTGTGTATGTGTGTGTATGGAATAGGCAAACATTGTATGAAAATAGAAAATACTTTAATACACAAAAATTATATGTGTACTAAGTATTACGCCAATAAGCTACATATTTATTACATATTTCAAAATATTCTTGGATAGATATTTACCTGAATGAAAATATATATCATTTGTTATGAGATAAAACAAGTTTATTATATTTGAATATTCGAATTAACAAAATAAAGTTCAAAATTTCAAACAGAAATATTTTATCTTCAATCTTAAAAGAGGGAGGCGACAGTGAGCAAGATAAAGAATTACTAACACATAGAGTGTGTGTGTGTGAGAGAGAGAGAGAGAGAGAGAGAGAGAGAGAACGAGAGAGGGAGTTAGAGAAATATATAAATATTAGGACAGAAAGCGCGAAGTCAGAGAGATAATAAGAGTGAACAGTGAAATAGCAACAGAGAGATAAAACGTAAAAAAGATTTTAGAGTGAATATTATAAACATTGAAAGTGAGGGAGAGAAAGTGAGAGCAATAGGGAGTAACAGAATGAGAGGAGGAGAAACAGGGCAAAATCACAATAGAGTGAAGGGAAACAAATTATAACGTATACATATGCCAATAAGTATGTTATATGTTTTATGTTTTGTATACATTTTATATATGTTTTCTTTGATACAAACCAATCTATCAAATATCAAATTTAAATTTCTCATAGCCCAGTTTGTCAAGTTTGTACATTTATAGACTCTTTTTTAGTTTCATAGCAATTCGTGCAGGTCTCTTTTTCAAGTTCCGATTTAAATATTCAGCTTGCAACACAATTTAGTTAATGATCTAATTTAGGCGGGGATAAAGACGATGTATCTCGAGGCCGTCACAGCTGTTTACAATCAGCTGCAGCGCCAGCTCAATCGGATTTTACGACGATCCGTACGCTTTACGGCTGCTCAGCTGCCACGCCCCCTGTCACCGGGGCAACCGGAAAAAGATGTGACAGCGGTGCCCTGCTCGGAGGAAGTGCGTCACGTGCACATACCCCTAGATTATAAGCTGCACAAGCTGGAACTGGGTCCGGACAAGCTGGTGGCGCTCACCCAACAGGAGGCGTTGCTTTATTACCACCAAATGGTGACCATACGGCGTCTGGAGGTGCTCGCCGCTCAGCTGTACAAGGAGCGGCTGGTGCGCGGCTTCTGTCACCTGTACACCGGTCAGGAGGCCTGCGCCGTCGGTGTGTGCGCCGCCTTGAACAAACAGGATAATCTCATTGCCGGCTATCGCATCCATGGCTGGGCCTATTTGATGGGCGTGCCGGCGATGGGCGTTCTCGCCGAGCTAACAGGCCGCTCGTCCGGCTGCTCCCTGGGCAAGGGCGGCTCCATGCACATGTACGCACCAAATTTCTATGGCGGCAACGGCATTGTGGGCGCCCAGGTGGCACTCGGCACGGGCATTGCCCTGGCCAACAAGTATCGAAATAACGATGCCGTCTGCCTGGCGCTGTACGGCGATGGCGCCGCCAATCAGGGCCAGCTCTTTGAGTGCTTCAACATGGCGCAGCTGTGGAAGCTGCCCATTGTGTTTGTGTGCGAGAACAACAACTATGGCATGGGCACCACTGCGTGGCGCGCATCCAGCTGCACCGACTACTATACGCGCGGCGATTTTCTGCCCGGACTCTGGGTGGATGGGCAGGATGTGCTGGCCGTGCGCAGCGCGACAAGGTTTGCCATACAGTATGCCCGGCAGCGTGGTCCGCTGATAATGGAGCTGTGCACCTATCGCTATGCAGGCCATTCCATGTCCGATCCCGGCACCAGCTATCGCAGTCGCGAGGAGGTGCAAAATGTGCGCCGGGATCAGGATGCTATCGATCGCTTCCGCAAGGTGTGCGAGGAATACTCGCTTCTCACGAAAGAAATGATGGTCAACATTGAACGGGACGTGCGCCGGGAACTGGATGACGCACTCAAAGCGGCCCGCAGCGATGAGGAGCTGCCCCTGTCGCATCTCGGCAACGATGTTTATGCCGACAGCTCCTTCCCGCACAAGATCCGCGGCGTCCTCGGTTACAACTTGGATCACACCCGAAGCAAGTCTAACAGATTTCATGAATAGTCATTTTTAAATTGTTGAAACCCCAAAAATATGTGTGTGCAAGTCAATAAATTCGTGTATCAGCAAAGGACGTAAATCAACTTTTTTTACACACATATTCCAAATAACCAAATAAAATATTTTTCATAATGGATATATTTTAAATGTTGAATCAATCTAAATGACAAATCGTGATCAAAATGCCATCAAAACAAACGGTTCAGTTTTGAATAAATTATGGGAACTTGAAATATGGGAACTGCAGATCCCAGAACTTAAGATGTCAAAATTTTTGTAAATTTTGGCATGATTTTTGACCAAAAATTTTACCTCCTCAAAATCGGTTTAAATCTGGTTTTTATATTTATTATGACAAATACAATAGATTAATTCGCAATTCTAAATTTTGAACAAAAAATATATTTTCAAAACTGCATTTATTTTAAATATAAATTTTATGTAGATGACAAATCATGAACAAAATGCCATCAAACATAAAAATCGGTTAAGTTTTAACAAAGTTATGGGAATTTGAATTATTTAAGCTATGGATCCGAGAACTTTACATGTTGTAATTTTTGTCGATTTTGGCATGATGTTCGACAAAAAATTGGACCCCCTCAGAATTACCTTTAATAATATTTTTATGCTAATTGTGGCAAATACAATCGATTAAAAATATAAGTTTGCAATTCTAAATTTTGAAAAAAAAATTTTTCGAAAATGAGTAAGGGGGTGCTTTTTTGACCAAAAAACATCAAACAAATTTTATTTTCAAAACTGCGTATATTTTAAATGCAGATTTAATCTAGATGACAAAGCTCGAACACAATGCCAAACAACATGAAAATCGGTAAGGTTTTGACAAATTTATGGATGTTTGAAATATGGAAGCTGAGGGTCCGAGAGCTTTACATGTCAGCATTTTAATCAATTTTGACAAAAATTACCTCTACAGAATCTTGTTTGAAATAGCGTTTCTAACTCATTTGTATGGAAAATCAAATGCATACGTATGTGGAAACTGTCTGGCTTTGCTGCGCACGTTAAAAATGTGCTGAAGCAAACATCTGTAATATTATTTCACTCTGGACAAGTGGCCCATAGTCCCCATTAGGATTCGTTTGCCGTTGCTCTCCCTCACTTTAAGTTATGCTAAATGATCAACGGCAGCTGCTTATGTCTACGTTTTATTTGCCAAGCAAAACGAAAACGATAATTTAGCGTGGGGTCTGCTGCTGGAGAGGGACAAACTGCTGCACAAGCACAAAAAAGAAAGTAGCATCAAGAGTGGGCTGAAAGGGGTAAACAGGAAGCGGAAGTACGCACGCACACACAGACACACACACACACTCGCGCAGAGTTGAACTACGAGCAGCCCAACTCATTTGCCTTTGCGCTCACGTTCTCTGCAAAATTTATGCCAAAAAGCAGCATGCAATACAATTTTTTTTAATACTGCTTTTCTTTTCGCCTCCGCCTGAAAGTATGCCACAGTTGCGGCTGCTTACTGTATGCTACACTTGCTCGAGGTTTCAGCTGCTTCGGCCGCCCGTCGCTGGGCGGCGCTTTACAAACAAAGATTACAAATTACATTGGGCGCTCAGTGCGTGTATCTGCGTGCGTGTATGTTGGCTTCTGTTTGCTTTTGACATTTATTATTTCTTACATGATGCTGAGCATTCTTTTAACTTAAGTACAACCAGCCACCAAATTGAAGAAATGTTTTCGCAAAACTTACCTAACCTCAAAATGTGCGCCGGGCGTGCATGAGACAACTGTGCGGAACCACTGTGCAGTGCCACTGTGTCTTGCATTTACAGCTACTACAGCATTGTGAGGTGTGCGTAAAATCTGGCAAGTGGAAAAATTCAAGCAGGCGCAGCCGGAAATGAGATATCACACACGACTAAATGCATAACGCATCCGGCTGTAGCTGTGCTCGCCGGGCAACCGGAAGCGCCTCGCAGCACCAGCTTACACACTCACATACACACACACACATCCTTTCACTCCGTTCCACTCGCAGTCACTTCCTTTTCTCGCACATCAGTCGGAGCCCACCAATAATTCCTTGACATTTTTAGACCCAATGGATTGTTGTTTTAAAAAACCGAATGCTTATATTTGGCCACGCCGGACGGGCCAGGCGTGCGCCGTTCAGCCAAGAATCGAATCTAGAGTTTACAATAGTCTGTGGATTGATGTTGTTGTTGTAGTTACTGCTACTGCTGTTGTAGTTGTTGTTGTTGTTATAAGCAAGCCGCCTCTTTTAACGAATTTACTTCCTATTCTGGTTGTTGCGCGCCATGTCCTTGGGGAAGGAGCGAACGGGCGGCGTGCGGATGCGACGCGCCTCGCGCGAACGATTGCGCACCACCTTGGAGTGGATGGCGCACGAGACGCAGTAGTGGAGCTTCGCGTAGAGTTTAGGCAGCACGTAGGTGTCCCAGATGCTGGCCTCGCTAATGTCGCGCACGGCGGCCGCCTCGACAATGTTGCGGATGACAAACTTCTTGATCGCCTTGTCCTTGGGCACGCAGCGGGCGCAGTTGGTGCAGCGCACGGGCTTCACATGGCCGCGATTGTGCTTGTTGCGTCCACCGTTACGGCGCTTCTTGGTCATTGCGGCAGCTGCATAATATGCAAACGGTGTTTGTTAGCCTATGTGGCGTACTCTAACGCTTGGATGGCATTAATATTTACCTTATTTAACTTATTGAAAAATCCACGAAGTGAAATCCGCGTGTTCACGCCAGGCGACACTTGTGCGAAAAGGGAGTTGCCAGCTGCAAATTTTTGTTAGCCAGCAACTCTGGGTATATATCGTTGCCAGCTTTTGGAATGAAAACACAGCGTTGCTTTATTAAGCGTTCAGTATGCACAACTGTTTTGTAGCTGCTGCTGCTGCTGAGCGAAGTATGCTGCGCCACAATAAAAAACCAGTTTTAAATATATAATTGCCTGTTATATTTAAAGTTATTGTAATTTTAAGGCAAATGTTCTTCATAGCTTTCTTTATATAATGTTTAACGCGGCAAAGCCTAATGATTTGCCGCGCTTATTATTTGCTTGTTTAACAATGTCGTGGTGAGTTTTGCGTTTCTACCACATGTTTACATTTTGCTTGGCGGCATGTGCTCCAATTTGTTGATATTGCCGCTTAATTTGCTGGATAAAAGCGACTACGAGCCACAGCGATGTTATATACCGGAGCAGCTGGAACAGAGTACCGGTAAATGGTGCAAATGTGTGCTGGACGATGGCAGCTACTGCGTTTGTCGTGTGGCTCCACGCGCGGGAGGCGAAACCTGTTGCTTTGTGGACAACGTGGTGGCATCTCCGGGTTTTACAGCCAAAAAGCAACGCCTAAGCAGGCTGGAACCTTTAACTGTGGCACGCAATGTGTCGCAAGTCGATTGCATTGTGAGCATCACGGAGCAGCTGCTGCAGCGGCCGCAGCTCTCGTTGGAGGAACTGCGTCAGGATGTGCGCATCTTTTTACGCCATCTCAGGCTGCTCAAAGGCTGCTGCGTGCAGCATGCGCGTCTCCTGGCGCTGGGTATTGCTTCCATTGAGATCACCGATGTGCATGGCGCAGAGTTGACATCCAGCAGCTGCTTCGAGTTGTCTCGCGAGATGCCACTGCGAATTATGGACGTGCGTCTGGCCACGCCCACAGCCCTGCCCCGCCTGGATCGTTATCAGCCGCACGGCTTTGAAGCGCCGCTGCAGGCACTGGAGCAGCTGTTAAAAAGTAGCCAGAGGCAAGAGTTTCGAGGACTTCCCCTGAATGCGCTGCTCGTCGGCGCTGGCGGCTCCGGCAAGAGCTGCCTGCTGGCGGAGTTTCTGCGACGGCACCGCTGCAATTGTTTTTACATCACCGCCTCGCAGATTTTGCGCGCCAATCCCGGCGAAACGGAGTCGGAGCTGCGACGCATCTTTGAGGCGGCGCACACCTTTCAGCAGTGCCTACGCCCGCAGCTGCCCATGGTCATCTTGCTGGAGGATCTTGAACTGATGTGCCCGCTGTCCAATGCCACCGATTCAAAGAACTCGGGCAGCGCCATGCGCATCGCCGCACAGCTCTACAAGCTCATCGATGAGCTGCCGCAGCGCAGCCGTGGGATTGTGTGCCTGGCCAGCAGCAGCTCACCGGACGCAGTGCATCCGCACGCACGTCGCGCCGGTCGCTTCGGCTGCGAGATCAGCATCGATATGCCCACGGAGCAGCAGCGCGGCCAGCTCTTTGCCGGCCTCTGGCAGCAGGAGGAGGAACAGCACAGGGAGCTACTTACGCCGGCGCTCCTAGCTTACCTCGCGCAGCACACGCAGGGCTATGTCGTGGCCGATCTGGCGCTGCTGCTGCGCCAGCTGCAGCAACAAATGCTCACCCGGCATCCCTCGCCCAGCGAATTCGAGCGCATATTGAAAGCTTCTCTTTTACAGTGCCAGCCGAGCGCCTCCCGCGCCACGGATGTGCGCGTGCTGAAGCTCTCCACGGGCTTCGAGGCCATTGGCGGCATGGAGCCGCTCAAGCGCACGCTGCAGGTGTCCGTTTTGGCCGCGCTGCAGCAGAGCGCGGCACATGCGCGCTTTGGCCTGAGCCTGCCCAGGGGCCTGTTGATGTATGGTCCGCCCGGCTGTGCGAAGACAACCATCGCCAAGTGCCTGGCCAAGGAGGCGCAAATGACCTTTATAGCCAGCTCCGCGGCGGAGGTCTACTCGCCCTATGTTGGCTGTGCGGAGCGCTTCATAACGCAAATCTTCAATACGGCGCGCAAGAATGCGCCCTGCCTCATATTTCTGGACGAGATCGATTCGCTTGTGGGCCGGCGCACTGTCACCAATGGTGCGGGTGGCGGTGGCGGAGGCAGTGTCCAGCTGCGCATACTCGCCACGCTGCTCACCGAAATGGACGGCATTGTGAGCGCCGGCGGTGCCGGCAATCTCCAGCACATTCTTGTCGTGGCGGCCACCAATCGTCCGGATATGATCGATGATGCACTGCTGCGTCCCGGTCGCTTCGATAAGCTCATCCATGTGCCAGCCCCCGACTTGGCATCACGCTTGGCCCTGCTGCAGCTGCACGCGCGTCGCATGCCCTTCGATGCCAGCCTGCAGCTGGCGGAGATTGCCGCCCGCACCGAACGCTACTCGGGCGCGGATCTGTGCAGCCTGTGCAATGAGGCCGCCATCGAGGCGTTCCAGCGTGACTGCAACGTCAGCCACATTGAGCGGCAGGACTTTGACCGAGTTCTGGCCAGGCACAAATCCTCCCTCGACCAGCAGCAAATTGATAGCTACTATAAATTTGCCTCGCGTTATTTATAGCGATGTGGAACACTTGAATGTCCTGTTTGTTGAATTTGTAAATAAATATATCTATTATAATATTTTCCTGGACACAATTTATAGTTATTTATATTTTTGAGATATGTATTATTCAATATTGAAAGATTGTCATTCATGTTTTCAATATTTTCTCAACATATCTATCTCTTCTAAGATATTATCAAAGACAAAATAAAAACTATTTATTTATGTTTGTATTTATATTGTCTTAATATATTATTAATTATATTGTGTCATAAAAAAAAGTAAGGTCACCAACAAGAAAACAAAATCCGAGCTTCTAAAGTCTATGGCCCAAGGTCGATAAATCAATCGATAAGTATCGATGTTGGGCAAAGCTTTTTTGGAGTATTTCTAAGAATAACTTGAAAGACTAAAAATCTTTGTTTTTCAAAAATATCTTAACGCAAATAAAACAGAAATATCCCAAATTTAATTTTAAAAAACAATATACATATATATACATATATATGAAGATCTTTCTAGTATATTTATTGCTTATTGAAGTTGTTGTATAAAATTGGTGTCTTTAAATCAGAATGTCGTACGGCTGCAATATATATGCAATCAAATTAATGGTTCTCTCTCAATTTTTTTGTGAACTTTGAAGAGGGTATTTTCTTACAAAATAATTTGAAAACAAAAATTAAATATTTTATACTTGTTTTTTTTTTACTTAACTATTTTTTTTCATTAAAATTTAAGTTGGTTTATATGGTTTTTGTGTGTTTCAACTTAATACAAAGTGTTTATCTTCATTAGCTGATCACATTTTAGAATCTTTTTACATATATTTTATAATTATAATGATGTGTTAGTCAATTTGAAAGTCCCAAAATGAAAGCCAAATTATGTTTTTGCGTTTTGTATATATTTTGTACATTTACAATTGTTGCTGCTGGGCTTAGATCGTTTCTTTGTACACAGTTCGACAGGATTGGATTGGGTTAGTGCGCAGGGCTCAGCCGCGCTCCTTGGACACGCTGCGTCTATGATGGTGGCGCCTGGGGGAGTCGCGTCGCTCGCGCTGCCGCTCCCTGTGAGAGTGACGCGAGTCGCGTTCCCTTTCTCTTTCTCGATCCCTTTCCCTTTCTCGTTCCCTTTCCCGTTCACGATCCCTATCCCGCTCTTTCTCCCTGTCACGCTCCCTGTCCCGATCGCGTCCTCTCTCCCGTTCTCCGTCTCGCGCCCGTTTGCTGCCGCGAATCTCTTCTTCTGCACGCCTGCCACGACGATCTCGATCTCGATCTCGCTCGCGTTCTCTTTCCTGCAGTCGCTCCCGATCCCGCTCCCTTTCGACGCTTGCCTCTCGCCTGCCATGTCCTGCGTGTCCATTGTGCTGTTGTCGCGCAGGCGGCGAGGCATTCGGTCCCTCCAGATTGAAGTCGTCGCTGTCCCGCTGTTTGTTTCTAGGTTTTGATTTGCTGCTGTTGTTGTTCTCCTTGCGTTGGATTTTCGCCTGCGGCTCGTCGCTGTTGCTGCTGTTGCTGGAGGATGCGCTGGTGCCACTGCTATCGCTGTCGCTGTCGCTGCTGTTGCTGCTGGAGGTGCTGCTGCTGCTTGCTGCACGTTTGCGCTTGCTTTTCTTCGACTTCTTCTCGATGGACTTTTTCTTGTCCTTCTTTTTCTCCCTCTTCTTTTCCTTCTCCTTGTCGGACCGCTTTTTCTCTTTCTCTTTCTTGTTTTTGGGCTTCTTCTTCTGCTTGCTGTGCTTCTCCTTGTGCTTGCGCTTGCGCGCGGGCTCACTGGACTCGGAGCTGGAACTGGATTCGCTGTCGCTGTCCTCATCGCTGCTGTTGTCTTCGCCGCTGCTGGAGGAACTGCTGTTCTCGCTGCTGTTGTTGCTCTCCTCGCTGTTGCTGCTGCTGCTGCTAGAGGATGATGAGCTGCCATCTGGCGCGGCGGCCGTGCCATCATTGAACGGATTGCCGCTGGCAAGAATTTCGGCATTGATGGCCGGCACCACCTTGGGCGCATTCTTCAGGAAGCGTCGCAAATCATCTGTCAGACCGCCCAAACCGATCGACGTGAAGAAATTGATCGAGAAGCGAGTATTGCGCGGATTATCCTTGGGAAACAGCCCCGCCAGACTCTCCAGCAGCACATCCTCCTTGAGCTTGGCATTCAGCTTGCCCAGGCCCATGTATTCGGCCAGCTCCTGGAACAATATCTTAATGAAAATGCGACTCGACGAGGTCGTATCATCCTCGTTCAGCTGGACGCACTCCAACACATCCCAGCTGATGGCGTCCGTAAAGAGCAGATGAGCAAAGAACTTGCTCACGTTGCGCAAACGATTCGTGTCCAGGCGATGCGTTGTCTGGTACGTGTCCTTGAAGATCTCCTCGAACGGCGGTATATAAATCTTGTTGATGCTGCAGAAACGCTGCGCCAACAGGCCGTAGAACTTCTCGTAGGTGCGCTGTTCGGCGCAGCAGTCGAGAAACATGTGGCACAGCTCCACCTCCTGGCCGGGCTTCAGCTGCATCTTCATCAGCTTGTGCGCGCACTCCTCGTAGTCCAAGCTCGAGTTGATTGTCAGATAAATGGTGCGACGCAACGCGATCAGATTCGTTTCGGTGTTGTCAATAATATCGCCGGCGGTGGCTTTTTCACCATCCGCCTCGCCTCCCGAACCGGACTCGCCATCATCGTCGCTGTCCGAACCCGAACCGGAGCCAGAGGAGCCGCTGCCCGAGCCGCTGGCATCGCTGCCCAAAATTTCACAGCTCAGCGCTTTATATTTTTCCTCGTTCTCGGCAAAGTTGTCGTCAAATTTGAAGACATCTGCGCGAAAAAATAGATATTTAAAATTAGTAGAGTTAATTATCTAAAAACAAATTATAAATAAACAATTTAAAATAATGTAATAATGCTATTAATTAACTTTCTTCTTATAGACTAATTATTTTTCTATGTAAGGAAATAACATTACTAACGTCACAGAAATATTTAAAATCTCCTGTTACTGTTATCTTAAATGCATGTTAAAATTTATCAACTTTTTTTTTTTGAATACTCACTCAGAATATCCTCAGTTTCGGTGGCCTCGTCCAGCATCATGAGATGCGTAAATTGATCATCCTCCTCGACAAGCTCCAGATCATCGACAATAGCCGGATGATCCTTGAAGCCATCTTTGCGCACCTGGAACAGCACCTCGATCATGTACTGCACCCGCCGGTCCAGTTTGCCCTCGTGCAGGATATTGCGCAGCATCTCGAAAATGGCGCCGATGCCTTTAGAGGAGACCTCGGTCAGCTTCATGCCGCACTCCTTCAGAAATGATATGGCCACCTCGACGGAATCATCGGTGGGCATCTCGACGAGCAGCGTGAGCATCTCCAGTGCCAATATCTCGTGGGCCACACGCTGATTGACCAGGTGACCAATGAAGCGAGTAGCGGACATGCAAACCATTTTATCGTTGCGTCGAAAGGCGCGCCTGAACTGGATGACCAAACGCTTGAGCAGCAGCTCGCCAATGTTCGGGAACTTGGAGTTGATGATGGCCACCAGGGCGGCGTAGACGTGCGTGAATGTGGGTGAGGCTGCCTGCGCCTGGATGATGCTGCGACAGAGCAGTCCTCGGCCGCGCACAATATTCTCGCGTAGCAGCTCCCTGGTGATGATCGCAATGTTCGTCACGTTCACCTTGTTGATGTAGCCATGGATGGACTTCTTGAGCGCCTCCCAGGCGATGCGCTGGTATGCCGCCGATGCCTTGTCCGTGATCTCGGCCTGCATCATGCGCAGCTTGGCGGGCGGTATATAGGCGCCGCCGGTGCGTGACGTCAGCAGGTCAACGGTGCGTCGCTGGCGCTCGCTAATCTTGGCCGTCGGCTCGCTGACCGTCGCATTGTCCGCATTGTCTGCCGGCGAGCTGGGCTTGGCTGTCGCTGCGGCGGGACTTGGTTCGCGCCTGCGATGCTGATGCCGCTTCTCGCGCTCGCGCGCACGCTCCTCATCGCGCTTGTCGCGCTCCTCGTGCCGCTTCTGGCGCTCGGCACGTCTTCGCTCCAGGGAGCTGGAACGCCGCCGCACCGGACTCACGCTGCGGCTGCGCGGACTGCGTGTGCGCGTGCGTCGACGGCGACGTCGCGATGGACTGCGACTGCGGCTGCGACTACGCGTTGGTTGGCGCCGCCGTCGCAGTCGCTTCTCCTCCTCGTTCTCCTTCTCGCGGCTGTGACTGCGCCGACGCACCTCGCTGGCAATCTGCGGCGGCGGCAGCGGCTGTTTGGCTGGCTCATCAGCGGTTGCCTTTAACGACTCCTTCTGCTTGTTATCCTTCTTGTTGTCAGCTGTTGCTGCTTCTCCCTCTGCTCCAGCCTCAGCGGGTGGCACATCGTCGTCCTTCTGCAAAATAAGTTAAGCATTTATTAACACATTTACTTAATAATAAAATAAAAGTCTACTATCGTCGAGTAACCAAAGATTTGATACCCTTAATTTTTAATTTTGCAATTAATTTTTGACCGTTAGTTTCTATAGTCTTATATGGCCTATTATAGTTAGCCATTTTTCATAGGTTCAGTGTAAATAAATAAAACCAGCATTAAAAACAAAAAGGATCCCAATTCATCTAGCTAACCATTCGCTTACATCGGTAATTTCGCCCTCCTCCATATTGCTGGGCGAGTTGCCGGCGGCAATTGGCGCCTCGCCGGCTCCATTCCCATTGGTGTTCACAACTGGGCACGACTGATCCTGTTTTTGTTCCGCCTGTTGTTGTTTCTTTTGCTGCTGCTCCTCATTTGGCTGCTGCTCCTCCTTCTTCGCCTGCTGTTCACTTGGCAACTCTGCTTGTGGCTTGTTTTCCACTGGGTCTGCTGCTGTTGCCGTCTCCTTGGATTGGTCAGCCTTTGCTGCTGCTGATGCTGCTTCTTCTTTCTCCTCAGACGTGTCAGCAACGTTTACCGAGTTTGTGTTGTTTTCAACCGATTGTTGTTGTTCCTTTTCATTTTCATCGGTTGTTTGCTTAGCTGTGGCTGCCTCGTTGGTAATTGGTGGGTGTTCCGCTTGTTTCACGTCCGCTCCTACATTCTCACTTGGCCGCTTGCTACCGCTGCCAGCAGCGCTGTCGCTACTGCTGCTGCTGGCACTGCTGGTTGAGCCGCTGCTGCTGCTAGTGCTGTTACTATGACTGGAGCTGTCGCTCGCATCGCTATCGGCATCACTATCGGGCATCCTTAACGCCGGATACGCAATAACAACGCGAAACTTGGCTAAAAGCGATGTTGAAAATTTCTACAGCTAAACGTTGGCAAACGCGGCCGCTTGGTCAGCGGTTGTGGGGCTGTGTATAAAGTCCGGCAACCCTTCATGGACCGCTGTGTTGCATTTGTGTCACATGTAATCGATATATAATTGTGGTGGCTTATCGATAAGCAACAATCATTGATATGGCGCCATATTTAAAACACACAGGTTTTATATTATATTTAAATTTACATTTGATTTTCAAAAAACCAATTTATCAAAGTAGGCTTTAAAACTCAAACAAGCTTAAGCATGTTATAGTCTCAGTTTTACTCTGCTTTCTAACTGTATAAATGGGCATTAATAATTTTAATTTTTTCATATTAGTTGGTGGTTAGTCAGAAGGTAAGTTTTTATATAAACAAAAATCAATAAAACTCGAACTGCACAGGGTTTGTGATTGCCGCAATCTATAGCAATGTCGCCTAAACAAAATATTGTCATATGGTTCCGTCTGTTCTTCTTTACGAAAATGACCGATTTACGATGTGCAGGAGAAGCGCAACAATCAGTTGCTGACCAAGGAACAGCCACAAAGGATACATCGCTCTCACACGCAAGTGGACTGCTAGGACAGAATAATCCTTAACAGAGATCGCTAGTTTATATTTTATGTGTATGTGAATTCACTATGTAATGAATGTGGAATTTTATGATCTGTAAAAGCTTCGTTTTCAACATTAAACTGTTTGGTTGCATTGCAACAGAAACATAAGCACTATTTATATATTAAGATTTATCATTTTCGTAGGCTAGTAAATACGATACTAGTTAAGACATTATTATTATTAGGATTAAACTAGGAAGAGGACTGGGGGTGCTCGGGCTTCGATGGCACCGTTTCGGGCCTTCTGGGCACCACCTCATCGTCGCTGCTGCTGCTCGAGGAGGAGCTGCTCGAGTTGTCCGCTTTCGTGCGCTTCTCGGGCACCGTGTATGGGAACTTTTGTGACTTCACCTCGACGGCCTGCTTGAGGCGCAGCAGCGCGGTGCGATTGATGTTCTCCAGCGACACATCCTTGATGGCATTCGCAAGCACCTCCAGCGCCTTGTCCGTGTTGCCCTTGGTCGTCTGTATGTCCACCAGGCAAGAATAGGCATTGCCGATGGCGCCCTCCGATATCTTGCTGCCGCGCAGCTGTGAAATGACCGTGCTGGCCAATTTCTCGTCCTGCTGTTCGCGCGCCGTTTGCAGCACACGTTGGAACATCAAACGTGGCGCATTGGACAAGTGCTTATCCCAGATTTGCTTGGAGGTCACCTCCTGACCGTTTGAAATCAGATGCATCCACAGAACGTTCATTGGACCCAGTTGATTTAGGGCCGCATACTTTTCGGCCACAGCTTCGTCTGGACGGAACAGAGTTATATATGAATTAGATGCAAATCCATTTATCAATGATTTACTCACATTGCGCCACCAGTTCGGGATGTTTATCCAGAATACCCACGGCGCCACCACGCGGGAACTTTTCGGCCAGTTTGGCCGCCTCCTCGGGCGTTTTGGCCGCTTCGATGTCGGTGCTTAGCTGCTTGAGATACTGCTCCGCCTTGCCGGCCACAATGTAGGCGTGGCAATAGCGATTGTCAAAGGACACAAGACGTTTCTGTTCATCGTTGAGCTGATTGCCAATCTGCTGCAGCCTCTCCAGATCACCCGAGGCGGCAATTTTGTTCAAATAGAATTTAAATATCTTTGGCTGCGGATGCTGCTTGTCGCCGAGCAGCTCATCAACGTATTTGGATGCCTCCGTCAGGCGATCGGCGCGCACGAGCAGCTCGATCAGCCGAGAGGTGTCCAGCACGCTGATCTTTTCCCCGCTGATGAAGCGCTGTCTGTAGCCAATGGCTGTGTCCGGATCGTTGGCCTGAATGGCGCGACGATAGCTGGCAATGTTGGATGCCGGCTTGGGCGTTGCCACGACATTCTGCTTGGACTCCTGTTTCGTCACCACCTTTGGTTCCTCCGTGGATTCTACCTTCGACTCGGACTGCTCCTTTTTGGCCGCCTTTTCGCGTTTGTTCTTGGCCTGCTGCGTTTCGGGGACCACAAAGGGCACCTCCATGTTCTTGCGCTGCAGCAGCTCGGCCAGCCGGAGCAGGAAGGCGTCGGTGGGCGCCACGGCCTCCTCCTGCATTTTGGTCCAGAGTCCCAGCGCCTTCTCGGCCTCATCCGCCTTGTCGTAGCTGAGCAGCAGCGTATAATAGATTTTATTGCGATCGATGTGGCCCAGATCCTTGGTGGCCTCAATCAGACCCTCCAGCGGCTGCAGCATACCCTCGTTCTTATACCGATCGCAGGCGGTGCTAATGCGCTGCGGCCTGGTGCGCAATCCGGGCGTCTCCAGGATCTTGCGCGCCTGACGCACGCGTCCGCATTCAACAAAGGAGAACACCAAGTCGTAGAGGCTATTCACCTCGCCGTGGATGCTGGTGCTCAGATCGGTGAGCCGTTGCAGATTGGCCGCATCCTCCTTCTGGATGAGACGGCATGCGAGCTCGTTCTTCCATGGCGTCGCCTTGTGCTGCTGGCATATCTGCTCGAAGGCCTCGATTGCCTTGGGTATATCGTCCCGGATCAAGTGCACCTTAATCAACGGACCCAGCAGCACATTCGTCGGCACCACATAGTTGCCCGTGACCAGGGCATCAAAGATGCGCCTCAGCTTCTCCGCATTTCCGGTTTCGGCAATGGCGTTCAGGACGCGCCACACGGTGCTCAAATAGTTGAAGCTGCCGCCCTCACCCTCGTTGAAGTGCGTCTCTTTTTTGTTCTCTTCGAGCAGCTGCAGCGCCTCCTCGACACGCTCCTCCTGCAGCAGCAGATCGGCCAGGCGCACCGCCTTGAAGTTGTCCAGCTTAAAGCTGGCGTCCGCCGTGCGCAGCTTGCCGTATTGGGTCAGCGCATCCGCACTGCGCTTGTGATGCGTGTACAGGTCCACGAGCTGGGCATAGATGCCAATGGGTATCTGGAACTTGTCCTGCTCGAGGCGCTCGATCACCTGCAGCGTCTTCTCCACATTCTGCGAACGGAAGCACGCGTTCAGCAGCTGGCGCTTGACGGTGTTCGCATTCTCGCCCTTCGCCTCAATGTTCTTGATGAAGCGTTCCAGTTCTGACAGATTAAAAAGGGTTTCTATTAGAAACGGTTAATCAAACGTTCAGTCCGTCAATCAGTCAGCTTTTCAGTCAATCGGACCGCCTATTTATCTGTCAATCAACTACTCAATCAAAATTCCACAGAAGTCAATCAATAAATTTGTATGAAAATCTGTTTGTCAATCAACTCAATAAGCAATAAGTTGATGACTCAATCTGACTCCTTATCAATTTTAGCGATGAACCAAACATCAATCAAACAGCATCCATCTGTCAATCATGCATTGGTTCAATTGCCTAATTTGCCTGTTAATCGGTCAGATATTCAATAAATTTTTTTTAAGCTCGTTTAGTTGATCAATAAATTGATCACTCAATCATTTAACCTGACTCTCAATCACCTAGTCAGTCAATCGGCCAGATAATTTTAGTTAATCAATCAATCAATAATCAGCTGGTTAATTAATTAATCTGTTTAGTAACCAGTATACATATATGTAAATGTCATTTTGTTAAATAGTCAGCCAGTCAATCAACCAATCAGTCAATCAATACGACTGTATATCATTCAGTTTTTGAATCAGTTAGTAAACCAATCACTCAGTCTGTTTAATACACATCAATCAAGCGATCTGTGAACCAATTAGTCAGTCAATCAATCAATCTTCAATTCAATCAGTCTGCTTATTAGTCAGCCAGTCAATCAATCCATCAGATAGTCAGTCAACAACACTCACCATCAATGGTCAACGTGTCCAGGGAACGTTTACCGCTGTTGGGCAGTGGGATGGGCTCGAGTTCGCCGGAGCTGAGCTTGCCCAGCTGCTCGGAGATCTTGGGCGTCATCTCAGAGCCCAGCAGCTCGGACAACGCTGTCGCCTTGGCGCTGCTGATGGAGAGTCCCTGCTTGACCAGGCCCTGCAGTATCTTCTGCAGCGTGGGCACACGTTCGCGTCGGAAGTAGATGGCAGCCTCGAGGCAAATGCTGCCCACCACGTCGGGCGTGGCGCGTTCCGTTGTTGCTGCAGCTCCAGCCTCCACATCGCTGGCGGTTTGTTCCACCTCGTCGGACGCCTCCTTGTTGGCGCGCAGCTGGAGACCCTCGTGCAGATGACGCACACAGCGTATGAAGGAGGCAAAATCGTTGGTATTGGCCAGCGCCAGGATTAACGGCTGGCGGAAGAGCATTGGCACATAGTACGCACGATTCTGTTCCATAATCTTGGCCGCATCCGCAATCTGATGGGTGACCAGCGCCGCATAGACGGCCGAGGTGACTGCCGTTGAATTGGGGACGCCCGCATCCCGCAGTACGGTGACAATGCGATCCCAGTTCTTCTCCTTCAGGTTGGGTATGACGTAGTCGCGTATGGTCTCCGAGTTGGGATTCAAGGCGAACTCCTGCTGCATGCGCCGCACAACGTCCAGCACCTGGTTGGCATCCACGGAGCAGAAGAGTGGCCAGAAATAATGCTGGCGTATGGGCAGACCCAGATTCTTCATCTCCTGGAGCAGCGGCAGCGCGTTGTTCATCACACCATTGCTCAGACCCGCCTCGGTGGCAATGGTCAGCGCCTTGGGATTTAGGCCCTCCGCCTGCAGCGTGCGGCAAATGCTCAGGATTTTCTCCACCGGCCTGTTGGCCTTCACCAGCTGGCGGATGAAGAAGGCGCCCACATCGACGGGCTCGCCATTGACGCGCGTGCTGCGCGGCATCAGCCGGAGCAGCTTTAGACCCACATCCTCGTAGCCCTTATTGACCAGTCGCAATATCACATTTACCGCATCCTGGTTGAAGCCCGGCGAAATGCGCATCTTTTCCAGCAGCGTGTCCACGTGATCGCCATGCCCGTGCACCGTCAACGTGTATACAATGTCCAGCAGATCCTTGTCCAGCAATATAATTTCCTTGCTCTCGCACTCGCTCAGCGTCGCCTGCAGCGCCTCGATATCGCCGTGGCGCGCGAAGGCGCACAACAGCGTCGTATACGTATCCGCACTGGGCTCCAGGCCCGCCTGCTTCATGACGCCCAGAATGCCCTTGGCGGACTCCAGATCGTTGGCCTAAAGTCCGAAAGAAGAGCAAGTTTACCATAGGAAATAATGAATCTTCCGTCGGGCGCTCACCTGCGAGTGTCCGAGTATCAACGAGTTGAAGACGTTCTCGTTCACCGGCAAACTCTTGCCGCGCATGTACTCCAGGATGCGTGTGGCGCCCTCAATGTCGCCCTGCTGGCAATAGCGTGTAATTAGGCGCTGATAGGTTACCCGGTTCGGTTCGATGCCCTTGGCCTCAATCTCGGCCAGGAAATCGGTGGGCGCAAACTGATGCTCGTTCTCCAGATAAACGCGCAGCAGCGCATTATAGTGCGATATGTCCATGGGCACATTCAGTGCGTTCAGCGTCTTCCAGATCTCCTGGACCAGCGCTGTGCGCACCTCAGGCAGCTCCTCGGGCACCAGATTGCCGCAGCAGCGAATCACCAGCAGTGACTGCGAGCTGGTCGCGGTACGATGTGTGCGTATCTCATCGAGCACCTCCTCCAGATCCCGCCTCGAGATGCGGCCCACGCGACGCGCATCCTGATCCAGGCGACGTATCTGTCGGTCCAGGCTCAGCTCCGCTTTGGAGGCGGCAGCATTGCTAGCAAAGCCACTGCGGGTTCACAGAAGATAATTGTTAAAGGGAGATACCAACAACAACATTGCAGTCGGGTGTAACCGGCTGACCAATACTCTTAATTATTTTTATATCGAATAATTTACATTTTTGTAATTATGTGCGGGCGGGATTGGGGGTGGCCCAATTTATGTTTATGGAAGATCATCAGACAACCGTCTGTCAACTTTGCTAACTCTCTCTATAACTCTCTCCAATTCTGATTTACCTGCCTCCATGTCAAAACATTTTTTTTATCTTGAGAGGAGTTCATCTGTAATCCGTCTAGTCTTAAAACCTTGGTAGATATATAGATATTATTGATTTGTCATACCCCCAGTGAGCGAACCTAAAAAATCTTAACACTATCTTATCTGACGCAAGTATATACGAGTAAATATTCCAAGTTTAATGTCTCTAGCTTCGCCAAGGAGTTGAAATATCTTCAAATAAAGTAACTCCTTTTCCTGCTTTGCTCCTCATCATCCTCCTTGTTTGAGGTTATGTAAACATGGTTTATTTTTCACAACTTTCTCACATAAATCCTTCGGCAACTGCAGTCGCATGACTGACCCAACTGACCATTTAACTTAACGTCATTTTAGCGCACAGTTTGGCCCATTGCATTACACAAATACACGAGCGCATTGCGTAATGCCGGGCCGCAAACCTCGCTCGCTTTTTACTTGTTACTCACTTCTGGAACTGTCCGCAGAGGCAGGGCGCCGATTGCAGCAGATTGTTGGACTCGCAGTCGCGTACTGAGTTGACAACAACGTTTCGCGTGAAGCCGGCAAAGTAACGCAACAGTTTGCCCGTGCGCAAAATGGAAGCCATTGTGTATATATTTATTAAAAACAAATACAATAATCGGGAACTTTGTCAATCAGAAACAACTGCAGAGCAGCGCGCACACGAGTGATGTAACAGTGTGACCGTAGGCAGCGATCGAGAAAAATCAACAAAGCGCAGTGGGCGAATGTTAAGCGCATGAGTGCGCTAACATTTAAGCTCTCTGGCAGTTAACAGAGAAACGGTCGCGACTAACAGTAGTCTTTTAAAATTTACAGCGTTTCACTAATCAATTGTTAAAAGAAAACATTTTTTACTTAAATAAAAAAGAAAATATTTGCGCATAATATATTACAATTTTCGTTATTATTTTAATTTACTACATTTGTATAATTTAATTTATTAACATTGCGAAATATAAAAACTAGCACATACAAATAAGCTTTGAGCGTGTTCGTTCAGTGAGAAAACAATTAAATATATTTAATTTTTTGCAAACAATATTGCGATTTCCACTCTTAAAGTTGCGCTTTTCAAGCAAAGCTCTTTTGTGCTACGAAGGGGAGAATATTTATGCAAACGCAAGTAAAGATACTTTTTTGTAAGAGAAGCTTAAGTTAGGGTGCTCTTTGCTCTTGCAGGCTGATTCAACAAAGAGCAAGTTAATGGGTTTTGTTTTTTTGCATGCCGCGTCATTCCATCACTGCAGCGCACAGTGGAAAAATCAGCTGATGTTGTTATCAAAACAGGCAGCTAAAACGGTGGGCAGTACGTTTAAAGATTTAAAATGATATATAATTAACTTGAAAATAATTAAAATAGTTGTAAAAACACACCAATAAAGTTAGCAATTGGTTAAATATAATTGTTTACTATCTAAAATGTTGTGTCAACAATTTCGTTATTTGGCCCACGGTGCAGCTTTCTTTTGTCGCCAGCGTCGCTGGTTGCATTCATTCGCAAAAGATTCGTTGCACATCGCGGTCGCTTTTGCGCTTTTCGCTCTTCGCACGTTCTTCCTCCATTTGCGTCACATTGACTTTGCCAGTTTACTTGCTTCTGTTTCTGTACTTGCGCTCGTAATTATTTGTGCATTTGCATCTGTGTTTATGTGTGTATGTGCGGAGTGTACGCGCATAATTTCTTGTTTCACGGTTTTTTGCGGTTTTTCGCGTCGTCATCGCGCCGTCCGTTACATTGCCGCTGGGCCATTGCCCGTTCTTGTTGTTTTTGTTGTTGGTCTTTGTTTGTTGTGCACTCTCAATCTATCTCTTCCTTTCATTCCAACAATTTGCATTGCAGGTGCGTTGAACGTTTTACGATCGCTCCGTGTGGGTGGCGTATTTTTCAACACTGGTAAGCATCCCAACGTCGCCGCTGTCGCCTTCCGCACATGATTCAATTTATTGCATTCGATTATACCACATGCATACACACGCACGCCAGAACACACACACACACACACGTTAGCAAGTGCGCGGCTGCATTACAACAATTGCGAGAGCAACAGAGATGGAGAGAGAGGGTGAGAGAGCGTTGGGGCGTGAGTGAGCAGACAGATGAAAATTGCAATACACACAAACAAATTTGCCACGCAAAGGCGGCCGGCACTTCGAAGCTTCCCCTGCGCCTACTCACTTCGACTCTGTGTGTGTGTAATTGTCTGATTGTACCGCGCGCGTGTGTGTGTAAGAGTGTGTGTGCGCTTTGGATGCACTTGGTGCGATTCATTTGCTTTTATTACCATTTTTGCTGGTCGCTGCCGCTGCCTGCGTTGGCGTCTCCTCCTTGTTTTGAGCTCTGTGCTTTTGCAATTGCACGAAGCGGCCGAGCGACGGCGGCGGCGACGGCGTTGCGTTGACTTTGATCGGCATCGGCTTTTTTAGTGCGCAAAATGGCAACTCTGGCCGAACGTTGGAGAAAAAGTTCTCTACCCTTTTGTCAGTGTGGAGCGCGACTTTGAAATGTACGGCAACGACAGCGGCAACGGCATAAATGCACTTTTCTTGTGACTCAAAGTTGAACAACAAAAATTGTTAAACAAATCAACAATGATACAAATTTAGAAAAAAAAACAACTCAAGTGTAAAACAACAAAAAGTTTAAATGAAATAATGAAAATTGTTAAAAAATTATTTTTAAACATTTACATATAAATTCTATACATTTTTTAATTCAATTAACATATAAACTGTTAACAGTTAACGATAAACAAAACTGACGAATTACATAGCAATAAAACGCATTTTTCCGCATTGACGATGACCTACGACAAAGGAAATGAAGTCACACCAATACACAGACATCACTAACTCACACAAACAAACACATTCAAGTGCAGCTAGGCAAGCGAATAAGTAAAACAGATGCAGAAAAAAAGCACCAGCAAGCACAACAACAGTACAGAGCCCTAACAACAACACGAAAGCGTCAGCAATGAAAAAGCAACAACAGCAGCAACGTTAACGTTGACGTCGCCGTCGCTGTCGCTGTCGTGCTTGCACTGCGCATGCACATGCACACGCATACCTATGCAATAAGCGCACACAGGCACAGGCAGTGCATTGTGTGCTTGTGTTAGTGTGCTTTGTTCGTTGCTTGGGTGCAAAAAAAGCCTAATAAAAAATTGAATACAGCGGAAAAACTTAAGAAATTATTCTACAAATTCTACAAATATACAAATATATACAAAATTCAAAAGGAACAGAGCATTTAGAAAATGTATTTATAACAATAAATGCAAGCTTATTTTTGTTATTTTTTTCCATTTCATTTATGTATTATATTTTATAATTTATATTTATGCAAGCAGCATATATAAGTTATATATACATATGTAAGTGTGTACACTCTTACATTTAATATGCGCGTCATGCTTAAATAACAGTTGAATGCACTCGTTGACACTGATAATAAATAAAAAAAATTTTAAATAAAATTTATTAAAAGTAGATTAAATTGTTATATTGGCGGTGAATTTTTCGCGTTGCAAATATTCTTTTTCTCATAAATTGTGTGATTTTTATGATTTGTTCAGTTCACATTTTGACAACTATTTTTGCTGATTTCTCAATTACTCCACAATGAGTCACACGAAATAAATAAATAAAACAAAATAATAAATAAATAAGTTGTGCATACCTGGCTTGCAAATGACCTTGAATTTCTGTATTATGAGAATATATACATTTATAGTAAAGAATAGGCAACGATTCAACATGAGATACATACAAGCAATATCTATACACGATACTATACTATAGCACTTACACACAATTTACACATTCAGCAATTTCAAAGAAATGAAATTGAAAAACAACACATAAATAAAATAATACATACAAATAATTACATAAATAATAATAATAAATGTAAAAAAAAACTGTCTCGGTAATATGAATCTGCGCACGCGTTGCAATTTTTGCAAGTCCAAAATGCCAAAAAAAAATTTAAAAAAACAAATTGCATAGTAAAAATATATATAAAAAAAAAATGTTATCGAAAAAAAACTATTGCCAAGAAGCAAAAACCGAAGCGCAGCTCGTCAAAAGCCAACTACCAAAAGTGCGAAAGGGATAGCAGCTGTTTGGCTGTCGGCGTCGCCTTTGAGGCGCTAAGGACAATGGTTCAAGTGCAAAGAGGATGCCGCGCCGAACGTAGTGCAACACTCGCAGCACAGCGGAGACAGGCATAGGGACAGGCGCAAGGAGACAGGGAGACAGTGCAA
Source organism: Drosophila nigromelanica (assembly GCA_004149465.1). Lineage (NCBI taxonomy): Eukaryota > Metazoa > Arthropoda > Insecta > Diptera > Drosophilidae > Drosophila > Drosophila nigromelanica. The sequence continues at coordinate 170,564 of SCDS01000059.1, forward strand.
GGACGCGCCGTTTGCCGTGTGTGGTGAGTTTCACGTTGCATATACAGTGAATAAACGCTGGAACGACCCAACATTTAATTTAGGCATACAAATCAAGCTTTGAAAGGGGTAAAAGGGAGATAAATGTATCAAATTACAGCTAGTTCAGAATTAAATATTTTAAAAAAAAATTTACTCATTTTTTTTTGTTGACACACGTTATTGCGTATACGCAGTGTGGTGAATTCATATATTTGAAAGCGTCGCTCCACCCAATGAACAACTACTATTTTTAGTATGCAGCCCCTAAGCAGAGCGCTCCAGAGCTCTGCCCTTGAACGAACACATTCCGCTATAGCTGCCTACACATAAGTATAGTACACTCGGAGAAAAACTTCAAACTAAATTCGTAGAGAATTTCCAGGAATTTTATTTTACCTAAATTGAATTAAAATCAATTGAATTCTACAATATAATAAAAAACAAATTTCTTTTGAAAACCAATAACCTATTTATAAGAGCTTACATAGAAAAGAAGGATTCACTTGACATACGCTTAAAGTTAAAATAATTAAAGCACAAAGAAATATTTCCAATTATTCCTTAATTACTTAAAATGAAATAAAAGTTTTGGAATCAACGTTAAACGTTTCAGAACAGGAGATCCCAAATGAAAGAATCTATAATTTGTTTTTAGAAGAGACGTTTTTTGAAGGAAATTGCACTTTTGTTTTTGGACGTTTGTTCGAATAGTTACTTTAAGTTTATATCTCTTGAGCATGAAGTTTCTAATTGTTTCTCCTTGTGTATTGCATGAAGTGCTCATACCCAAAACCAGACAATATCTGTGCACAGCTGGAAACCAGTTGTTGTGGGTTCCTGAGTAGCTGCATATGTCAGGCGAGTCAAGCATTGATGCCCATTTCCCCTGCACTTGGACTTGCCCCAACCCCTCCCATCTACCCATCTCTCTCTCTCTATCGCTCTCTCGCTGTCTCTCTCTCTACGTATATGTCGAATGTCCAATTGTCCTTGCTTAGTGAACTCTGCATACTTTGACATTGATTTTAGTTATGTATATATATATACATATATATATATATATGTGGGTGTGCTAGTGTGTGTGCCCTGTGGTTTCCAATTGCAGCGACGCCTCAGCTGTCAGCTGCATTTGCTCCACTGTCACTGTCGACTTGACTTGCTCTCTGTTTCTGTGATGGTCAGAGGGGTTGTTCAGTGTGGTTGGAGGGGTGCGCGGCATGGCAGCTAACTTATTTGTTTACTCTATCAATAAATAAACCACAAGGGGAAATTTGATGATATTGTTGAAAACTACTTCAGTTTGTTAATGTAACAATAATATTTATGATAACTATAATTAACTATAAAAATTCAAATATATCAAATTGACCGACAGCATAAATCCGCGCATCAATACAATGAATGCAACTAACGCATAGCTGAAATATGTTGCATAATTTTCCATGGCTTTAAATAATATTTGCACACATTAATTTTAAAACCAAAACATATTTCACATGGAAGAATGAAAAATAAGTGGAATAAGAATATAAATGTTTTTTCCAACCTATTTTGTTCAAGGTTATTTTTAAGATATATAAAATATAGATTGGGAATCATTAAATTTAAAAATAGATTTTAACCCTTTCCTACAATTTTTTACTACAGTTATCAGCTAGCTTATCGCACGCTCTTGAAACGTTCATGAGTTTCTATTTAGATCAGTTGCATTTAACATTCATAGCCATAGCAAAAGTGATGCGTAGTAAGAGCAAATGAATAAACGCAAATTAATTTTGAGTTTTGAATGGCTAAAAGCAACAACAACAACAAAATCAAACAAACAACGAACAGCTGGCAGTAACAAATGAAACTTTCGGCAAACAAAAGACATCGCCAGATATGTTTGCAAATTGAATTTCAAGTAAATATGAGCAATGCAACGCAACTGCACAGATACAGATACAGATACATTTGGCACAGCTACAGATGCACATAGCACATAGATAGATGCTGCAAAAACTGAATGTGAGCGATGCTCTTGTAAAATCTGTAGATGTATTGTAGCCTGTATCTGTAACTGCATCTGTGAGTGTATCTGTATCTAGTGCTTGTGTATCTGTGTGTGCCTCGGTTCTTGTTCTGTGCCCTGTTCTGTGTTCTCGTCTGTTGTTTCGTCTGTCTGCCTGTCTCGCTGTGTGTATCTATCGAATGCATTTTACGCTTTTAAAGGAATTTTGTAGTTTATGGATGCGGCTAGCGACGTTATAAAGTGCCTGCCCCGCCATCACTGGCCCCCTTTCCCTTCCCCCCCCCCCCCCCCCCCCCCCCCCCCCCCCCCCCCCCCCCCCCCCCCCCCCCCCCCCCCT